>APFE030958051.1:24165-79728 GCA_000404065.3 Pinus taeda
TAATGAATTAATAATTTAAATAAATAAATGGATTAATTTTAATAACTAACCATTGATCTGTTTTATTTTTTACCTGGTTAACTTAGCTCCATAAATATAACAGTAAAATAATAGTAAATTAGTTAAAGGAGGTTTGACTCGAGTCCTTGAGTCGAAAAGTAGTCGTTAGTCTTTTTAGCCGTTTGGAGTCTCTGCTTAGACTATTTAACACTCTAAACTGGATCTGTATCTTCAACTTGTCCTGTCGATGAACCACATTAGTTGGTTTATGTGATTTGGCCAAAAATTCTCTAAACAATAAATTATTTTTAATAACTAACCATTGATTTATTTTATTTTTTACCTAATTTAACTTAGCTCCGTAAATAAAATAATAAATATGAAGAATAATGGTAATAGTAAGAAGAATATTAATATTAAATTAATTAATGGAAATTTGATAGGGGTCCTTGAGTCAAAAAGTAGCAATTAGTCTTTTTAGCCGTTGGAGTCTCTGCTCAGACTATTTAACATGCTAGACTGGATCTGTTTCTTCAACTTGTCCTGACGATGAACCACACTAGTTGTTTTGAAACGCGTCAACAAAGGTCTTTCTTTATGTGATTTATGTCGAAATTCTTCTTATAACTATGATTGATCACAGAAGCCTCAATTCTACAATTTTTATAATTTTGATTGAAATTTGGTGAACATCATATTGAACTATAAAATGAACATCTACACTTAATTATTATTAAAATGATGAATTTTTTTGAAATTTTAATTTATATATAATATTTATAAATAATTTATAAATAATAATTTAAAAATTAATTTAAACAAAAACAATATATATTATTATTATTAGAAAATTAAAATAAAATAGTATTATAAGTTTTTCATAATGTGTTATAAAGTGAAACATCTGGGCTTAATTACTATTAAGAAGATGAATTTTCATGAAATTTTAGTTCATATATAATATTTATATAAGTAATTATAAATAATAAATATTTAAAATTTAATTTAAAGAAAACATTATATATTATCATTATTAGAACATAAAAAAAAATGTATTATAATTTTTTTAAGCTCAGTCACATACTTTATATAGTGTTTTGTTAAGAAGGTTACAGTTTAAATTTTTTGGGCAAAAAATCTAATTATATTAAAAGCTCGTGTTTAAGCGAGTAGTGATTTAAATGCTCTTAAATCAAACTACTCAACAAAACAATTTAATCATATTATTCATCTTAAAACTAACATAATTTATAAAAAAATATATAACACATATATATATATAGATAGATATAATTTAAAAATTCTACATTCTCAAATCAGATAAACGTAGCCAAAATCTTAATAAAATATGTACATGTTGTCGCCATTGGTAAATGGACAATGGAACAAACCCTAATTGCTAAAAAGGGTAAAGTCTTAGTTGGGCATTGGTGTCCAGTAATTTTCGATTTGTCATTGCTTTCTGGTAGTGTTAAAATCACATATAACCAGCGTAACATCTCATCACATAATCAAAGCTCTTATAAAAATATAAGCTTGTTAATACTTACCAATGGTTGATGAGAACTTTCTATATTTTTCTTTTTTTGGGTCAAGTAAGAATAGAGTTTTCTATTAACCAAAATAAGTACATTACATATTTTACAAAGTAAACCAAACTTCGTTGCATTTACCAAAAAATGGTTCAGGTGACCTATCTGAAGCAGAGTTGGCTTTAAATCTTTAAAACTCAGAACCATCCCCTCTATCGAGAGATATGGCTAACACAGGTAATACATAAAAACCCAACCTGCAACCAATAATGTCGGATTTCAAAATTATTACATTCGCTACCATAAAAAAAGATAGGTACACATTCTCAATACAATGCCCTGACATCCTCTGTCTAGCTAAACCAACGATATTCCACTTGTACAACTGACCCTCCACCATTGATCTACGCTTCATGGATCCAACGGTCCATGTATATTTCGGGTGGACAAGTAGCTCGAGGAATACCCACCCGAAAAGCGGTATCCTCTTTTCTCCTCGCTACTACATGTCGCTTGAATAGTGGAATCAGAAGCCTTCCTCGCAATAACAGTTACCACTTATACCCCTTCCGAAATACCACTTGTGTTACTAGAAACCACTTCCTTGTGAATTAACTTACGTTCTCTTCCACCGAGTGATGACTGTCGATCCAACCCATTGGATGCTTCCCAAATCTTCCTCCCTATGTCGTTGATCTTTTGCTTTTCGATGGATTTACTCTTAAACCCCAATTTCTCTGCTTTTCACTGAATCAATGTGTAGCAATTAATACATACAATGATTAATGAAATGACAAACCCGCAGCACTTCCAAAATCAGTCCTCACACCATTGTATCCTTGGTCTTCCTCCGTTGATCTCAACCTTTCCCATTCCTCCATATCTTTGGTAGCGTGACAAAGACAATCCTCTAATAGTTTGCCTAGGGGTAATAGCTCCCAAACATGCCGAGTGTCCCTCTCCTTATTAATCGCTCCTTTGTTCACCAAACGATCTTCTACCATGTTAGCTTTTCTTTTCACATGGTCAAAGCTTATAGTTTTTAAGGTTTGTAGGTGGGAGTATATACAGTGAAATACTTGTGAGAGCTTCCAGTGTTTCAACACTTTATCCGGTGATGTACCATTGCATATTTTCTTGGTGCTTTGATGCAGGTGCATGCCATTCAGACGGAAAAAAGCCTGTTGTTTCTAGTTAAAAATAGGGAAAAAAATAAAACATGCTATCTTTTCTTTAAAAGTAGGATCAGCATGGAGCATAAAACTTGCTAAATTGTAAAAGGCTTAAATTATTAGGTAAAAAGCCGCTTTTGTACTAAATAAAGATATACATTATGAATAAAAAAGGGATTGGCCGCAAGCGGAGGCGCCCAGTATTGTTCTATGAACTCTTCTTCTCATGTAATGAATGGAAGATTATATTGTTGATGGAGATAATTAAAATCGTGAAAGGTTTGATGGTTGAGCAGTTTTAACCTGGCTTTTGAATGAAATTCATGTATGCTATATCTAAACCTGTGTATAAAAACCGTGGATATATGAAAACCTGTGGATATCTATGTAAACCTGCGTATTAATACAATGGTGAAATTAACTGTTATGTATACATAACAGTGTGTTAAATATACGATGAACGCAGGTCATATATATATATATATATATATATATATTATATATATATATATATATATATATTATATATATATATATATATTATATATATATATATATATATATATATATATATTCAGATGATAATATATAGAGCTGGCAGTAGTTATTTTGGAGTGGATTCTCCAACGAGTGCTTGGAAGGCGATTTTTTTCAACATCTGGCTCGAGGCAGGGTATATGGGTGGAGCCCCTTTATAGTTTTCAACTGAATAGATATAATTGTTTGGTGTGCTATTGTGTGTGAACAGTGCTGGTTAGGGACAGGATATGCGTGGAACTTTTAAGTCTTTCCCGGAAGATATATCACAGTGTGTTTAAATTTGTATGGACAACGCAATATCATGAACTGCCTTGGACCAAGTCTCTAACGGCAGTACGATTTCCCTTGTAAGTTTAGGAGCGGTGCGTATTTCCATTGGCGATATAATTGTGTGTATTGTGTGTACAATTGTGCCTTCATGTGCGTATTAAATTGACTGTTGTAGGGCAATTTTTATATCTCACCTCTACAGCTGTGCGTTCATATAAAGATCAATTTCAATCCAGTTAAATTTGAGGAGGACTGGGCTTCTCTACAAAAGAATGAAGGAATCAAATTAATGACTGATACGCCAGAAGAAAATTCAAGGAAAAGAGAGGTGGACGTTGAGGAGCTTGCAGCTAAATTGGAGAGATTATCTCTAATGCCTGCATCCCCGCCATCATTAGTGGTATCAGAGCCAGCAACTGACATAGAATTAAATCTCAGGAGTAGGAGAAGGATGTATTTTAGATTTGGAAGAGGACGAGGACGTGGTGGAAGAGGACGACCTGTTGCAAACGCTAAAATAATGGAAAGCATAGAAGAGCTGCGAGCTAAATTGGACGCGTTAACCTCAGACAGGAACATAGATGATGGAGATGTCAGTGAGCCCGAAGTTGAAGCTACAGAGGAGGAAGATGTAGAGGTTACTCCTGAGATGAGGTTCTTTCAGTCAGTGTTGAAATCCACAGCCAGGCCATGGAACCAATTAGTGCCGATCTACCAACGAGGACTGAATCCAGAAGAACTAATCGACTGGATTAATAGCATGGAGAAGTTCTTCGATTATGAAGAAACGGAAGATGAGAAGAAGGTAAAGTTTGCTGTCACCAAATTAAAAGGCCATGCAGCACTCTGGTGGGATGGTGTGCAGGCGGAAAGGAGGAGACTGGGTAAACAGCCAATCAAGAATTGGAGCTAAATGGTAGCAAAGTTAAAAGGTAAGTTTTTTCCCAGTAATTACCAGCAAACATTGTTTAGACAAATGCAAAATCTTAGACAGAGAGCCTTAATAGTGAAAGAATATACAAAAGAGTTTTATAAGGTGAGCATAAGAGCTGGAGAAGCCCAAAATACAGATGAGAGGGTGGCAAGATATATGAATGGCCTCAAGATGGACATTCAAGATGGGATAAGTTTACTTTCTCCAAAAACAGTAGAGGAAGCTTATCAGATAGCGCTGAAAGCTGAGGAAAAACTGATAAGGAAGCAGTCTGCCAGAGGGAGAGGGACTTTCAGAGGAAAAGAAAGTCAAGGTGGTAGTGGAAGATCTACAGCACCTGCAGAAGGATCTCGCAGTAGCTCAACCTAGCATGCATCCACAGGAGGTGATGAAAGAGGCAAAGGGAGTTCTTCTAGAGGAAGAGGAGGTAGAGGAGGAGGCAAAGAAATAAGATGTTATCGATGCAATAAGCCGGGACACGGAGCTTTTGAGTGCCCAGAGAATGCTGAAATAAAACAGAGGAATGCAATTGTTGCTCCAGCTGAGGAAGAGGCACCAGTGGCAGCAGTAACAGAAAGAGTAAATACACTAGAAAGAGGAGAGTCTCTGGTACTTAATAAAGTTTTACTTAAGCCAGCAAAGGAGATGACTGAACCGCCACAAAGGAAGGCTTTATTCAGGACAGTGTGTAAAGTCCAAGGAAAATGTTGCCAGATGATCATTGATAGTGGCAGCACTGATAATTTGGTTTCTACAGAAGTAGTGGAGAAATTGAAGCTGATGACAATGAAGCATCCAACACCTTATAAAGTGTCATGGTTGAAAAAGGGACATCAACTGCTGGTAAGTGAACAGTGTGAAGTGGAATTTCAAGTGGGCAAGTATAAAGATAAAATTGTTTGTGAAGTGATGCCTATGGACGTGTGTCACATATTGCTTGGAAGACCTTGGAAAAATGACAGAGTAGCCATGCATGATGGGAAGAGAAACACCTACAAGTTTGGAAAGGATGGTGTCAATCATACATTGTTACCTCTGCAAGAAGAAGATGGACCGGAACAGAAGACTGATCCAAAAACTCTGTTATTTGGAGGAAAGGAATACTTGGAGCAGACAGTGGATGTACAGTTGAAACGGGAAGAACTCAGAGCAGCTGAGTTGGAAGAGGAAGTTCATGTGAATGAAGAAGAGGATCAACTGGAAGAACTGGTATCTGAACCGACAAGTAAGACTGTTAAAACTTGTAGCTTTCAAACTGACAAGTTGTGCATGAATGCAGGGACTGTAAATGATGATGTGATGCTTCAACAATGCTACAAAGAAATTGCACTGTTGGAATACTGGTTGGAGAATCCAGGATATGACAGGGAAAATGCAGCAGATGGAAGAGTTCAATACAGTGAACAAGTACAGAAAATTGCCATGGAAGCAGATGACATGGGAGGAAGACTGGTTGACAGCCTTGAGAATTCTTCAAAGGATTCTTTGAGAAGTTTGGATCAGCATACTGATGTGCTGATAGTGGAGGATTCATAACAGTATACTGAAATGCTGGCAAAGGAATACAAGGCATTGATGCCTTATGATTTTTATTCTAACAAGTGTTTTGTGAATGCTGGTATTGTTGCAGAACATTTGGCTCAGTTAAGTAGTCAATTGCAGGGAGAAGAAGTTTTATGTTCCAGAAGACAAGAGGGTACGGATGATTGGGTGGCAGTCGGAATAGAAACAAGCATAAGAGAAATAAGTCAACAAGTAACAGGACAGACTGAGCAAGCCTTCTTAGCTCAGCAGGCAACAAGAAATCAGCAGCTTGAAGAATTATGGGACAAAGAAATTGAGCTCATTAGAAGAATCATGTTGAAATCATCTCAACGAAATACATCAGCAAGGAAGAGAAGCAGCGGAAGCAGCAACAAGATGAAAATAGAGACAGATTATGAAAGTGCAGCTAGTGGAGCAAGACAGCATAAAATATGGAGACCTGGAGAAAAGCAGCAAGAAACAACAAATGATAACTTGCAGAACAAAGTGTGGGACCCTGGAAGACAAGAACAATGACTAAAACGCATGATCAGGAGATCATGATCATTTTCAACCTTGGGAGTCTGATGCAGGTGCATGCCATTCAAACGGAAAAAAGCCTGTTGTTTCTAGTTAAAAATAGGGAAAAAAATAAAACATGCTATCTTTTCTTTAAAAGTAGGATCAGCATGGAGCATAAAACTTGCTAAATTGTAAAAGGCTTAAATTATTAGGTAAAAAGCCACTTTTGTACTAAATAAAGATATACATTATGAATAAAAAAGGGATTGGCCGCAAGCAGAGGCGCCCAGTATTGTTTTATGAACTCTTCTTCTCATGTAATGAACAGAAGATTATATTGTTAATGGAGATAATTAAAATCACGAAAGGTTTGATGGTTGAGCAGTTTTAACCTAGATTTTGAATGAAATTCATGTATGCTATATCTAAACCCGTGTATAAAAACCGTGCATATATGAAAACCTGTGTATATCTATGTAAACCTGCGTATTAATACAGTGGCGAAATTGACTGTTATGTATACATAACAGTGTGTTAAATATACGATGAACGCAGGTCATATATATATATTCAGATGATAATATATAGAGCTGGCAGTAGTTATTTTGCAGCGGATTCTCCAACGAGTGCTTGGAAGGCGATTTTTTTCAACATCTGGCTCAAGGCAGGGTATACGAGTGGAGCTCCTTTATAGTTTTCAACTGAATAGATATAACTGTTTGGTGTGCTATTATGTGTGAACAGTGCTGGTTAGGGACAGGATATGCGTGGAACTTTTAAGTCTTTCCCGGAAGATATATCACAATGTGTATAAATTTGTATGGACAACGCAATATCATGAACTGCCTTGGATCGAGTCTCTAACGGCGGTACGATTTCCCTTGTAAGTTTAGGAGTGGCGCGTATTGCCATTGGCGATATAATTGTGTGTATTGTGTATAATTGTGCCTTCATGTACGTATTAAATTGACTGCTATAGGGCGATTTTTATATCTCACCTCTACAGTTGTGCGTTCATATAAAGATCAATTTCAATCCAGTTAAATTTGAGGAGGACTGTGCTTCTCTACAAAAGAATGAAGGAATCAAATTAATGAATGATACGCCAGAAGAAAATACAAGGGAAAGGGAGGTGGATGTTGAGGATCTTGCAGCCAACTTGGAGAGATTATCTCTAATGCCTACATCCCCACCATCATGCTTTAATAATCAACCCCGAATTTGTTTCAATGATGACATTATAAGAATCTAAATCCACCAATATTTCTAAGCATTGCTCTACGGCGATGAGTTCTACCATTTTATTAGTGGCCTTACCCAAGTGGCCATGAAAGATCTTCTTTATTTGCCCCTGTTCATCTCTTATAAGACCTCCAAAAGCAGCTAACCCTGGGTTGCCCTTAGATGCTCCATCTATATTGACGTTTAAGAAACCATATGGAGGAGGCTTCCAAATGTTTATATCTGACTTTATTTGGCTCACTCCCTTGATAATGCTCTAAGGGCTTATGGACCGGAGACCCAAATGTAGTAGAATACTCACATCTTGGGGTAGAGGAGGGTCCTTAGGAAGTGTCCTCAACAAGCTACTGACTGTATCTTTGAGCTGCCTTAAAGTTTGCTCAATTATGTGTTGGGGCTTGCTTGCTTTATTCTTGAAGATCTGACTACTGCGCTCTTTCCAGACATTCCAAATGACAAAGCCTAGAACTATCGTCCAGGCTTTATTAATAATTTCATTCCCTAAGAAGTTTTTCCTCCAATTCTTCAAAGTTTTGGAGATGGTGAGTCTGTCCCTATTAGTGTGCCTAAATATTGAGGCCACCCATTCCCACACAATGTAGGTGAAAGGGTAGAGGTTGAGAAGGTGATCCATCGTCTCCTCTTGTGAACCACAAAGGTAACATTTGCATGGTCTAGTGAATCCTTTTTTCAAAAGATTCTCACAAGTTAAGATTTTCCTTTGATGAACTAGCCAAATAAATAACTTTATTTTCATCCTGTGGGGGCTCTTCAAAAGATTCTTCCAAACTTGATCAGGATTTAGATAGCTAAATCTTGTTACTACCTATTTAGCTTCTTTGAGGTTAAAGTATCCTTCAATGTTCATTCCCCATATTAGTTGGTCAGGCAAAGATGATACCAGAATCCTTCTATGCTCTAGATCCTAGGTAAGAGAGTTTGCCTGGGCCCTCAGAGGACCCTCTTCACTGTGGCGTAGATCCTCCCAAGTTCTCCATTTTCCATTGTTCCTTTCCGTGTCCCAGAATTATTTTAGCATAAGTAGACCTTTATTGTCTGTGTCATTCTTGAGAGCTGCTAATTCATCAGTTCCTGTTGCCAGTTGTCCTCCCAAAATCATCTTAGGTTCCCAGCTCGAATTTCCCAGAAACTATGCTGCTAAACAATACTTTTATTTTCCGAAGCAAGGTTCCAAATGTGCGAGCCCTTAACGTGCCCTGACATTCTAAAGTGATATTTCTCCTGCCAATTATCGGCACATTTTTGTGTCCAAAGCTTAGCCTAGGGATTTATCGATTCCTTAATCCATCTCCACCAAAGTTTACCTCCCAAAACCTTGCTGATGGTTTCAGGATCATGAAGCCACAAGCCATCATGGCTCTTGGGTTTGCAGGTCTTGTCCTAGGCTACTAAAGCCCATTTCTTCTTCTCTTCTCATTTTCCCCATAGAAGGTCTATTTGTATGCTCCTGATCTACTACTTAACTCCTTTAGGAGCAGGAAGAGTTGATAAAATAAATATAGGAATGACCTGCTTGACAACCTATGTGAGCACAAGATGCCTTGCCAAGTTTAAAGACCTGCATGTCCATTTTCGGATCTTGTCCCAAAGTTTATTTATAATTGGCTCCCACACTTTCTTGTTAAGAGGTTTATCTACGAGAGGCATGCCTAGATACTTGGAAGGGAACTGGTCCCTTTGAAACCGAACAATTATGGTGATATTTCTTTGAATAGCAATGTTAGTGTTAAAGAAAAAAACTTTTGATTTATTGAGGCTTACCTCTGTGCCAGCAACCATAACAAAGTCATCCAAAATTTGTTTAATCGTTCTGGCTTCCTTGACTGTAGGTAAGCCCTGTAGCATTGTGTCATCCACAAATTGCTGATGTGTGTTTGCCGCTCCTTCCAAGTTGATTTTGATGCTCGGGATTCTTCCTTCAACATTAGCCATTCTAATCGTTCTACCAAGCCCTTCCATCATGAGAACAAAGACGAAGGGTGAGAGCGGATCCCCTTGTGTGAGACCTCTGGAGGGTGTGAAGAGTCTTGAAGGAGTCCCACTAAGTAGGATGGAGAAACTAGTCGTGGTGACTAGTGCCATAAGCAATCTTATACAGTTTTTGTCAAAGCCATAGGCTTTTAGAACTATCCTTATGTAAGACCATCTTACATTGTCATAATCTTTCGCTAGGTCTAATCAAATGATCATACTAGCTTGTTTGTTGCTTTTGAGAGAGTGTACCAGCTCATGAGCTTGGATGATATTATTGAGGATTTGTCTTCCTTCCACGTAGGCTATTTGCTCCTCTGAGATGAGATCTGGTAAAAGGGGCTTGAGTCTATTGGCGATCACCTTGGAAATAATTTTATACACCACATTACATAAGGCTATGGGTCTGAAGCCATCTGGAGTCATGGAATTTTCTTTTTTGGGATCAAAGCTATGAAGGAAGCATTAAATGCCTTAAGAACATTTTTGGATATTCTTGAGTCTTCCACCACCTCAAGGATATAATTTTTGACTATTTTCCAACATGCTTTGAAGAAGTCTAGATTTAACCCATCCAGGCTTGGAGCTTTTCCATTTTGTATTTCATTGCTCACTTCATTGACCTCGTCTTCCGACACTAGCCTGTTAAGATTGTGGTTATCTTCTCTGGTAACCAGCTGAGGGATATATTGAGTGAAATGGTTGATGAACCTGGATCTATCCCCCAGAGGCTCCTCTGCAATACTGAGGAAATGTTGTACAAGGAGAGATTCCATGTCTATGTTAGAAATGATTTCTCTCCCTTGAGAATCTTTGAGCTTTGTGATTCTATTGTGTGCCCTGTGATCCATTGTAAATTTATGAAAGAACTTCATGTTCCCTTCTCCCTCTTTAATCCACTGAATCCTTGACTTCTGTCTCCAGAAAATATCCTCTTGCAAGCATTGTTCTTCCCATTCTTCCTGCAAAGAATCAACTAGCTTTTTCCATTCCTCTGTAAAGCCCTTTTTGATGTTGATTTGATTGATCTCCTAGAGTTTATGCTCAGCTTCTCTTTTAGCTTTGAAGATATTTCCAAATTCCTTTTTGTTCCAAACTTTAAGCTTGGATTCGATATGTTTAAGTTTCTGTTGGAGCAGGAACATTGTAGTGCCTTGAATGTTTAGATCCTCTATTCACCATTTGTCAATATCACTGGTGAATTCATGATGAGAGAGCTAGGCATTCTCAAACCTGAAAGGTCTGTTTCTTGGTGTATCCATGACAGTGGCTTCTAGATGTACAGGCCAATGATCTGAACCTCCAAAGGGAAGAATAGAAGATGTTATGGCAGGGCCTGAGAGAAAGAGGTCCTCCAAGATAATAAATCTATCTAGTCTACATGTTACTTGTGAAGCTCCTCCCCTTTTGTTGTTCCACGTGAAGGTCCCAATTATTGTTCCAGTGTCCACTAACCCCATGTTCATTATGATGTTCTGGAAAGCCATGGAATCTCTACCTAGCTGTCTAGATACCGCCTTTTTTCTCTGTAAGAGATCTTATCATATTCAAATATCCTACAATGATCCAGGGCATATTAGGGTGTCTTGCTCTTAGTTTCTCAATGGAGGTGAGAAGCTTGAGTTTGTCTTCCTGCTTTAGAGGTCCATAGAAATTTGTGATCATGTATATCTCCTTGTCACCTAAATGTTGAAAAACCAAAGAAAGATAGTTCCTAGATGCCTCAACATCCAGGATTCCAAATTTTTGTGGATCCCACAGCATGAGAATCCCCCTCACTGAGTTTTTTTCTTTAACCTCTAGATACTCATACTTGATTAGCCATTTATTATGAATTTCTCTAATCTTATCCATTGAACATTTTCTCACCTGAACAAAAACCATATCAGGTTTTTCTTCTTTTATTCTAGTGCTGATATTTCTTTGTTTCCTTCTATTTCCTATGCCTCTAATATTCCAGGTTGTGAGCTTTATTAAGAAAGGTTTGAAAAGGAGTAACTGGTAAGCTCTTTCATCTTACCTAAGTTAATAAATAGTTTCCCACATTTGTTCGGCAAATCCTTCTGTCTTTTTCTTCCTCTTTTCCTGCCTGGGTTCTTTGGAGATTGTGTCTGTGTCTCCTCCATCATTTTGATCCCTCTATGTTCATGGCCTTCATGGTTTATTTTGACTCTAGTTCCCTTCGTTTGTGATCTCCATAGGAAGAGCTATTAAACCCTATCATATTCCTCTTTTGGCAAGGAATCCACTCCTTTGGCCATTCCTTGTTCCAGAAATTTCTCTAGATCCAGATTTTCGCTCTCTAAAATCTCCTATAGTTCATGGTTCTTCGTTCCCACCTCACTGGGGGTCATCTCATGGTCCCTATTTATCTCCATCATATTTTCTATGATATCTTCCATGTTGTCATCCCTTTCCTTCTAAGTGATAATGTTCTCCATTTCCTGGTTTGTTTGTTTGTTTCCTTATTCTTCTTCTAGGATCTTAAAGCTATTGTGGCTCGATTGTTTTTCCTATTTGATCTTCATTTGCGTCCTCTTTCTTCTTTTCCCTTTTCCCCCAACCTTTGTAAAACCCTCAGGATTTTTATCCACAGGGTATTTCACATTTCTCTCGATGTTGTTTGTTGGGCAATCTCTATATAAATGCCCATGCTCATGGCATTTGTGGCACCTAAATGGGATGTGCTCATAGTCCACTGCCTATACCCATTCTTCATCATATACTTCTAAAATTATCACATCTAGAAGTGCTCTAGATAAGTCCACTTCCACACAGATCTGGGAAAAGGAGGTGTGTTTTCCTTTCAGACTCACATTTGAGATCTTTAGAAAATGCCCCAGTTTGTTTCCTATTATTTTTAGTGGTTTTGGTAACCAATAATCCAGAGGAAGGGAGTATAGTCTGATCCATACCAGTACAGATGAAAATGTCTCATGCTCTGAATTAAATTTCATTATCCATGGCCACATGTAGAGGCCTGCAGTAGCGTAGAAATATAGTCCTTCAAACACTCTATCTTTATCCTCTAGGCTTTTGAATACTACTATGAAAAAGCCCTTCGATCCCAGATGAAGTTTTATTTACCCCTTTGGCTTCTAGTGGCTTCTTATGCAGACATGCAGTACCCTCTCCGTCGGTCATATTCCCATGAATTTGTAGATGGCCGCATGTTCCATCATATGATCCCTCTGTGCTTGTAGGCCAAGGTCACTCAAGGTGACCCGAGCAATGGTGTTTGATTTAGGTTAGTAGACCCCAGATGTCCATACAGAAGTAGGAATTTTTACGGTTATCCCCTTTCTCCTTTTCCTTACTAGCTTCCTGTTGCTCCCCTTCTTGTTCATGAGGTCTGTTTCCTCCCAGTGTGTTTGTGTTACTTGCCCCTGTTGCCTTCTCTAGAGGCTTCTCGAAACATTTCTTTCTCATGTCCTTGCTTCTATATGTAACTACTTGATTGTAGGAGGGAGTAGCACTCACCCGTGCATGTCCTGCCATGGTTCCCAATGTCAAAACCCTAACCCTAGTTCAAGTTGCAAAGCTTCCTGCAAGAACTTTGTATATTTATGTCAAGCTCACAAAAACCTATAACCTTTAATACATGCTCTCGAATTGGCACTGTAAATTTAACGTTTTTTGGATCCCCCCATTAACTTCCAAAAAACCTTCTTAGATTATCTTTAGTTTATTTGTTTGGACTTAGTTTTTATCCCATCTTGGTGTCCCCACACCTTCTTAAATAATTTTGGTGTCATTGAAAGTCATTAAGGATATTTTTTGGTATTATAAAAGGCTAAACCAAGCTTGATGTGAATCCAATCTCTCTACTGTTTAGTCAGTTTAGTATGTCCTAAATCGCTACATTAATTATCAATCCAGGAGTCGTAAACTGATGAAGTGTGGTGCACTATTGTGCAAGACAACCTCTTTCTTACTTTTTATTGTTTTCAATTTTTATTTTGTTTTTGGGGTTTTATCTTTGTTTATCTCCTAATATGAATGGAAATCCTATCCCTGAGTTTTAAGAATACTCTAGAAGGCAAGTATGGATATAGATTTTAAGGCAATTATGTCCTTTATAATGATTTCGAGAACTTAACACTTCAGAAGGTCTTAAAACATACTAGGAATGAAATTAGTACTTGAAAAAGAATGGAAATGTGCTGCTATTCAAATCAAACAAATAATGAACTACTGATCATGAAATCACTATCTTTGCTTCTCATCTAAATACAGAAAAATAAGTTAAGCTATTGCACTCAAACAAGTCAAAAACTGCAAACTAATAAAAGTAAAATCAATTCACTTCATTTATAGTTCGATAGCTCCCCAAGTAGTCTTTTCGGGGTTAAGCTATGCCTCTGGAGATAACGTCAATAACATGAGGAATTGATATCTAATTACAGAAAAATAAAACTAAAATCAAATCACATCATTCATAGTCTGATAGCTCGCCAAGTAGTCTTTTTGGGGTTAACCTATGCCTCTGGAAATAATGTCAATGATATGAGGAATTTTGATATCTAATTGCAGAAAAATAAAACTAAAACAAAATCACATCATTTATAGTCTGATAGCTCGCCAAGTAGTCTTTTCGGGGTTAAGCTATGGCTTTCGAGATAACGTCAATGATATGAGGAATTTGATATCTAAACTAACTAACAAAGCAAGTGAATAAGACTGAAATCAAAGCATAACTGAAATTGAAAAGCTAAGAAAAACAAAGTCAGCAGAGAGCCTAATCTCATGTCACTAGTTATTGTAAAAATTGTATGAAAATGCCCAAGCCTAGCCTATCCTAAAACACACACTGATTAGTGCTAGCAAAAATATACAATACTTGAAAAATCATCTACAGGAATGAAATGTTAACATCATAACTAACTTGTGAAATATATACAGGTGAACAAACTATGAAATATGTGCAATGGAAATAACGAAACAACACATAAAGACTTTACAGAAATAAAGAAAACAAAAGCTCAGCTAGTAGGGGCCCTCTACACAGCCTTGGTCAACACACTGTCAGTCTAGAATTACGCTCACACAATCATATAAAACAGAGTCTTGTCATATTGGAAAACAGAGGAAGAATCCTCTCATTACAACAACACGACTAGTTCATGGTATAGTACAATGACTAATAGCAAAACGACATCAAAAACTAATTAGCTCTATGCGTGTGCAAACGTGTTATTTATAAGGGAAATTTCATAACTGTTTTCCTATGAAACACTTTCAAAAGAGGACACATAAAAAGACAACATCCATGAGCTTAGCATGATGGTTGCCAAGATCATTCAATCTATCAAAAGGTGGCTACTAGATTTGCATCGTGGAGGCAATCTACAGCTGTCAAAATGAACCCATGGATCTAGAAACGGTCTCAGACCGTTCATGTGTTTGAAAACAGAGACTTGTTTGCCGTAGAACTCTTCGTTTGACCACCGTTTGACCAAGGGCTTCCTCTGCAAATTTGGCTAAACCAATAGGACCTGATCCATGTCCAAATCATTCCTGACTTGCCCATTTGCCTTGTTTTGTTTGATGACACCTGTAACCTAGAGATCAACAAAAACAGCTATGGAAAGTTGAATCAGTTGCGGAAAGTGGTTGCATTTCACAACTAATGAGAAAAATCTAAGTCAAATATCAAACACAAAAACATGGTTAGAAAACCACTTAAATGCTATTTTAGAATCAATATGTAATGGTCTTTGATAGCTTATGAGGTACTAGTGAGGGGAAAAAATCTAGGAAAGTGTGTAGGAGAGATGTACTTTCAGGGCTCAAAATACCCCCACTGTGAAGGGGTTGCATGTCCCCATGCAACCAAAACTTTGACCATCCTACCTTCAATTCATGTGTTCTGAGGCCTCTGCTAACACATCCAGCCTTCTTCTCTTCTTTCTGGGTACCACTGTCATCCTAGGCTTTCTCATTAGGTAGCTGAATTTGAGGTTGATAAGATCTCTGCTCAATCTCCTGCTCTTTTTCTTCAATTTCCTATTCTTCTTCTGTCATAGCCCAAGATGCAACATGGTGTTGTCATGAATAATTTTATCCAATCTACTTTGTTCGTTCAATGTTTCATTTTCTCTTTTGATGTGTCTATTCAAGACCTCTAGTTCAAAAACTTCCTGTTTTAGTGATTGGATTAGAGCTTCATGTGTTGTATTAGGCTGGGTAGATGAAGTGCCTGGATCTGTGGCAGTCTTCTCCAATGACTCGATAAGATCATAAATTTCTTGTTGGTTTGGATCTATCTCAGGTGTAGTCCTTCTTGGGCTGACCCCAAAATCTGGTTGAAAAGGACTTATCTCAATATCTGGAGGACTAGTCTCAATATTTGTTTGAGAATGTGGTGGCCTACGACCAGGAGAGATTGTTGGAGACTGTTCTGTTGCTTCCTCTCCTAATTCAATTAAGTGGGCCTCTTTAGTTTGTACTTTACTAAGTTTTCCTTTAAATTTGGAGCTCCTCCTTAGATTCTGTGAGTTGGGGTCCCCTTTCTCCACACTTTGCTTTTCTTTCCCTTTTCTCTTTGTTGTCGCTGCTTGTTCCCTAAGGTAGATTAGTCTTTCAGAGAGTATTTGATCTACCCCTGAGGAAGGTTCTGGGTTTTGATATGTAGCTTCAATATTTCTTTTCCCCTTTTGTCCCCCTTTATTCCTACTCTCAGTTCCTCCATTCCTACTTTCAGACAGCTTCTCTTCCTTACTAGTGTCTTTAGCTATGTTAGTAGGAGTGTCTTGAATGTTCACATTTGTTTTCTTTCTCCTACTTTTCCTTGTTGAGCTACTTTCAGGTGTTTCAAGTGGGTCCTGAAAGAAGTTTCGAATCAAAAACTATTCCCAAGTATCTTTTCTTTCCTTCAACTATTTTTCAATCAAAATTTTGACAAGGTCGTGATGATAAAGGCTCCATGTCATCCTAGTTCTTTTGTACAATTGTGGACATCTTTTCCAGGCTATTCAATAGAAAATGAGGCAAATTGATAGTTTGATTTTCTAGAAAATTCATTAGCAGTCGGGTGTGGTACATGTACATGGACCTAAACTGTCCTTCACATGTAAGAAGCTTCTGAATTATCAATAATAAACTAGTCCACTTTTCCTCTAGAGAAGAAACATGGATTCCACATTTGAAGACAGTTATATCCATACCTGGGTTACACAACATAATCCTCCAGGCCTTCTCATTAAATTTTTTGTTTTTGAACCACCATTCCCTTCCCGTGGGAGTTCTTTTGCTACTACTATAGATGCCTCCATGACTCAGAATCTAAGATCTCCAACCTCAACTTCCATGCCATTAAAAGACCTTGCAAATTTCTTCGTAACTTCTTTGTCATGACCTCTGAATTTCTGGATGAATTGCAGCCACCATGCCTTCCTTAATACATTTTTCAATTGTGGGTAACCCTCCATGAAGTTAGGCACGTCCAACTCTGTTCGCACCAGCAGGCCCATTCCCTCCTTTGCCTTAAAAATACGTCTGTGAGTGATGGACTGTGAGTAATGGACTGACGAAGGTGAAACGGTTGTGTTAGCAGGAGATGGAGAAGGACTGTGGAGAAAAGCTAGTAGTTGTAGATGGAAGAACAGAGAATAGGTAGCGAGAATGAGTTCACGGAGCGCAGGCTTATGTGAATAGGGAAAATGAAACTTCAATGGGATAGTATGGAAATAGAGTGAGCCTGGCAAAGCTTTTAACTAGACGGCTGAGGAATAGACGTTAGCATGCTCATAAAATGGCTACAGAATTTTCTCAACAAGAAAGAACCATGATCAAATCGATTATGTCCTCTTAATTACCCAATTTAATAGGTGGAGTGTCAAAGTACAATTGAACACGAGTTAAATTTGGGGACGGATCATGGAGCCATTAAAAATTAATGCAAGGTTCGTGGTGGAATTATGTAAAGGCCATGGAGTGGTTATGAAAGCTATCAAGGTGAATCATTACATATAACGGAGCCAGTGATTTCATAACTATATGGAATGTGCTTTAAAATGCTATTTGAAATTAACTTTGCTCATACCTTAGAATCTTATCACTTCCATCCACTGACCTTTGGCTTCTTCCTGTTGGTGATTTTAGGTACTTTATATCTTCAAAATATTTCCTTTGTCATACTTGCATTTGGTTCTTATTATTATTTGGCTAACATCTGATTGTCAGTGCTTAAATACAGAGTGTTAGCTGCGGGATGTACAATCAGCTGTGGAATCAGTTTTTAGCTACGAAAACAAGATTCAACTGTGGAAACTAACACAATGATCATATGACTAAATGGAGATGGATGAATGATGACCGAGTGAATGAAAACTGGTCATGAAAGGTCCTTTATTGACAGAATATGATGATAAAATGAAATGAAATGAAGTGAAGTGAAATGGAATGAAGTGAAGTGAAATGAAGTGAAGTGAAATGAGGTGAAGTGACATGAAACTATGAATGAAATGAGAGGGATATTTTTTTTTTGGCAAATATAGGGTGTCAGAAGTTTCTGATTTTCGCCCTGTATTTTCTGTACAAGACTGCTAATCAATGATTGGTTTTCAGGCTTGTACAGTTTCTTTTTTTTTTTAAACAGAAAAAGAACAAGGACTAGGCTGGTGGAGAAGAAGGATTCTTCTTCACCAACCTTATTGTAGAATTATCCTGAAAGATTTTGACAAATTCTTCCTTTGAGAGTGGCTTATGATAGACTTTTAATCTATGATCATTCACAATAAATGGAGTTTGATATTCATCAATGGTTTTGATTCTTACCGCTCCATTGCTAAAGACTTTGTCGATCTCATATGGCCCAAGCCAATGAGTCTGAAATTTACCTTTGAAATCTTTGAACTTGGAATCAAATAGCAATGCCCAATCTCCTTCTTGAAACTTTTACTCCTTGATGTAATTTTCATGCCACTTAGCTCTTTGATATTGAACTAGATTAGTTCTTAGGATTGCTTCTTGTCTGATCTCATCTAATTCATTCAACTACTCCATTCTATGCTTTTGGGCTTCTGATAGATCCATTCCCAACTGAACTGCCATCTTGAAAGTTTTAACTTGGAACTCAATGGGGAGCAAGACTTCTTTCCCATAAACAAGCTCATGGGGAGAATGTCCTATTGTATTCCTCCATGTAGTTCTGTAGGCCCATAAGGCTTCAAGAAGCCTTTCTGCCCAATCTCTTCTGTGTAGATGAACCGTCTTGGTAATGATGCCTTCAATAACTTTGTTTGTAGACTCGACTTGACCATTTTCTTGTGGATGGTAAGGAGTAGATTTTCTATGCTTGACCTTGTATTCTTCCATCAACTTCTCCACCAGTTTGGATGTGAATTGACCTCCCAGATCTATCACAATTTCTCTTGGAACACCAAAGCGAGTAAAAATATCCTCATAAAGAAAACTAACAACTGAATGCTCAGTTGCAAAAAAATAATGCTTTGGCTTCTACCCATTTAGTGACATAATCAGTACATACCAATATATACTTTCTTTGTTTAGATGGTGGGTTAATAGGTCCAATGAAGTCTAAATCCCATTTTGGAAAGGGTTCGATGAGTACCTGTGACTGCAATGGCATTTCATTTGAGAGGGTAGGTTTCCCTACTCTTTGGCAGTTGTCACACCTTTTGACATATTGTTTTGCATCTTTGAAGAGGGATGGCCAATAATATCCTAAAGAGAAGATTTTATAGACTGTCCTTTTGTCAGAAAAGTGTCTGTCGAATGGTTCATCATGGCATGCTTTGAGAATATTAGTCATTTCATCTTCCTTAACACATCTTCTGATCACAAAATCTGGCCCTGTTTTAAACAATTTGTTAGAAATCCATGAATATTTTAAACTCTCCTGAATAATCTTTCTTATTTCACCAGGAAATATATGTGGAGGTAGTTTCCCTGTAACCAAATAGTTAGCTATATCTGCATACCAAGGGGTCTTAGTAGTTACTACAAATAAATATTCCTCAGGAAACTTGTCCTCTACAGGAGAATCTTCTTTCTTATTCTGAATCCTAGACAAGAAATCAGCTACTCTATTTTGTTTCCCTGGTCTATCTAACACAATGATATTGAATTCCTGTAAAAGTAGGAGCCACCTTGTAACTCTTCCATTAGTAATGGGCTTGTTCATTAGATATATAATTGCAAAATGATCAGTATGAATAAAAGTTTCATAGCCTGTTATATACTGTCTGAACTTATTGATTGCATGAACAACAGCTAAGAACTCTTTCTCAGTCACAGTATAGATCAACTCAGTGGAAGTTAAAATTTTACTGGTATAGTAAATGGCATAAGGAACTAAATCTTTTTCTCCCAACATAGCCCCTAGAGCTGTATCTGAAGCATCTGTAGAAATTGTTAACGCCCAGGTTGTTCCCTATGACTCCTAAGGGAATACGGCTGGGGTAACCACTAACCAATCTTTGGACTACAGCTTCTAGCCCAGCTGTAATCAGAGAGAGCTCTCTCTGTAAGGTTTGTCACTGTTTTTATACAGGTTTTAGGCTAGTTATGAAGTAAAGGTTTGTTTGTTTTTCTTTGGTTGGGGGATGCTTCTGATAGTTTTGAAGTGTTCTCTGCGGATGAAATTAATCCATTGGGCAATGGGGTCTGTAGCAGTTGTTTCCTTGAGATCCTGGCTTAAGTGCAGCTGGAATTATAGGGCCTTTTTATATGTCATAGAAGAAATGTAAATTTTGAGGGTGAAGTGATTATCAACTAGTGAAGAGCAGTTAAGAATTCTTTACTGAGCTGGGTGTGAGAAAAGGACCTATTACTTAGGAGCATTATCTAAATTCCTAAGACAATAGATCACTGTGGTAATATAGTATGAAAGGTAGCATTTAGGAATTACACTTTCATTCCCATAACTGAAGAAAACATTTATAATAGCTTGGATCGAGTTCAGGGTAATCTGTGATTAAATCCTGAGACTATTCTTTTTTCTTGCTATATAGATATGTAATATATGGATAACATGAATGATATATGAAAGATAGCAAACATGTAACAGAGAGAGACAAGGAAACTTATTGAGCCATGAAACACACAGGAATCCTGCAATATTGAGCCATACATCAGCAAGACATCAAGAGACACAATGCTTTAGAAATTCCATCATCCTTTGTATTAGTTGTCTGAAGATTTACAATAGAAGAGCTACAGAATAGATATCAAGAGATTTCTTACATCCAAAGTCCAACCCCTGCTAACAAATGCGAGGGGGAATATATAGAAGTCTATTACAAAATATCTCAGGCATTGAGTCATCTGAGAAATAAATATCTACTTTAACTCATACAGGAGTAGTAGATGAGAAGTTATTACAATCTTTTAATACAAGATAAGTGCTCTTTGCTCCTGTCAGAACAATCTTGACCTTTGGGGCTCACGGAGTCGGTTGGAGTCGATTGGGCGCTTTGACATAACTGCTGAATGACATGTCTGTGCAGCTGTAACTTTCTGTCTCTTCTCGGCCCTGCCACCTGTGACTGCTGATGCTGCTATTGTGGCCGAGTACCTGTGCTGAGTTGGCTCAGACTTTGTCCACATGCCTGCTAATGTGTCTTTGTCCTGCTGTGTATGAAGTTCAGAATATTTTCAAAGGAAAAATCACAATTACTGACTTTGGTTTAACAGTAATCGTATCAATTCTTCCCATACCTCTGATGAAGGTAACTGATGTTTCAAAATTGACCCCATGGTCTCATCAGCCTCTATATATTTGTAAAAATGAGGGGGCTCATCAAACAAATGTGTAATTTCATTCCTAATAAAAAATAGATTATCTACTCTATCAAAAAGAATCTGCCCTGTTACTGGGCCTGCTTTTGATGATGCACTAGATGCCTCTGAAATCTGTGTTGCTGCAAAATTGCTTACTCTCTTGGCATACTTCTCATGGGAGAGTAATTTTCCTGATGTATCCAATGGGCTAGGGAGCCCCCTGTTCTGCAAAGCCATAAACATGTTCTGAAATTTATTAATATCAGCTTGCATGTCCTGGGTTCTTCTTTCCAGGGTCTGAATCAGGTTTCTCAATGTCAGGACTTTTTTGATTAGGGAGATGGTCTCTGTCCTGTTTCCAATCCCCATTCTTATCAGCTGGGAGCTTGTCCTGTAGTTCAGCACGTCTATCATTTTAGTGGCAATCTCAGGCATGCTGCCTAGAGTTGCCCTTGCTCTTTGTATTTCTCTGCGTGCTCTTCCAATGAGGGCTATTTGCTCATATATAGCCTCAATATACTCCCATTGGTCTGTTATAGACTGGCCAATGTTGCCCCAGATGACCCTCTTAAGCTCTGATGTTACTTTATCCAGTGTGAGCTCTTTTTCTAGCTCAGCAATCCTCTTCTTGAGGGCCTTTACCTCCCTCTCTCTTTCTGCCACATTTTGTTTTGACTTGTCATATTTTTCATTTATTTTTGCCAGATTGTCCTGGGCTTGGCTCAGCTCAGACATCTGGGACTCCAGTACCTGTATTTCTTTCCTCAGCTTCTGCATGTCCAGGCTTTCAGCCTGCTCTATTGTTGGTGCTGAGGTGTCTGGGGCTTCTTGCTGTACTTTTTGGCTGGGAGGGGCAGTGTCTTGAGGGTTTCCTCAAGGTTTATTGTTTCTAGAGGTGGCTGTGAGGTTTGCCCTGCCCCCTTCTGCTACAATGCTGCTTCTAAAGTGGCCTCTGACTCCTGCAGCTTTTCTTGAGCCTGGATGAGCTCCTTGTATAATGTCATTAGTAAGGAAGCTGCATCCTTTTCTTGCCTCTGCTGGGCAACCTCTTCTGTTTGTGGGTGAAGAGTTGGTGGGATTTTCAATTTCTTTTTCATTGCTGCCATGTCAGCATCCCTTAGCCTGAGGACTTCTTGTACTGCTTTAACATACTTGGGATCATGCCCAAACTCTATTATAATCTCCTCCAAGGCTTTGATTCTGTTTTCCTTAGCTTGAGAGGAAGACCTTTCCAACTCAAGCTGTGCAGCAGTATTGTTCAGGGTATTTTGTAGCCTGTAGTTGACCAGGGTCTTATCAGCCAATGTGGCATAGACCATCTCACCCATTTGTTTATGGAGCTCAATTTGATCCATTGGGTGGATGTCTTTTGCTAGGACCTCCAAATTGGTCCTAATATAGTCTGCAGCTGATTGAGGTTTTTGCACTGTTGGAGTGAAGTGGCTCATTGTTATTTTCCCCTCCTACACATCAAAGGCAGACATGAGCCTTTGTTGGTTTGTAGGAGTCATGTTCAGCAGGTGATTGTAGAGTTTAATTTTTATTGGTTCACTCCTCCTCTTGATGTCTATGAACTGCTGTTTGATGCTTGTTTCTCCTCCCTTCCTCTGTGCTGAGGAGCTCACTTCTCCTAATGCTGCCCTGTCTTGCTCCTGTTGTAAGGAGCTGGCTAATGCCTCCATGCTTGGCATTTCCTCCTTTGAGAAGGGATTTAACCTTTGTCTCTTCTCTGGCGATGTAGTCAGGGGAGTCTCCCTTTCTCTTTTTCTGCTTACGTCCTCCCTTTGAGGGGTTTGGAGGACGGAGGAATCAACCCTAGAATCCTGCCTTGGAGGCGCCATTGGTGTTGTCTGTTCTTGGGTGGCCATTTGGGCCTCTACTGATTGTTTCCCCTGACCCTGTTGGTCTTTTTGCTGCTGTTCCTATTGGGGTTGCTGCCCTTCCATGATCTTCTCCTTGCCCTTGCTTTGCTCTTGCTCTGTGGTTTGCACTGCCCCTTGGTGTGTTGCAGAAGATGAAGCAGTTGCTCCTGCTTGAGGCTTTGGCAGAGTAAGTACCTGAGAAGGAGATTCTAAGTCAGCCATTTTTAATAAATGTCTTCTAGATCTTTCAACTAGTTCTTCCTGAGTGATAGGCTCTTCCAGTGTGTTTCTTCTCCATTTTGGTTGGTTGGCATGTCTTTGAATGTGGAGCATGCTCACATGCTCGTAGCTGGAGAGCTTGTATTTCTGCCTTCTCAAGGATATGGAATTGTTAGGGTCATAGGGCTTCCACAGAAAGCTTTGTTTTAGGCCAAGGCCTTCTAATCTTCTGTCAGCCTCTTTCCAGCCTTCCCTTTTGTTTAAGACAAAGTGGCCCAGTTGATTTCTTACTTTAAGCTGTGCCTTCTTGCCCCTGCCTGCAAAGTGCACCATATCGGCATTGCCAAATTGCCTGAAATATTCTAAGGCAAACAGTCTCATAGGCACATACCTGGGCAATCTGTATGGGCGCAACTCACACCCATATATTCTGATCACAGTATAGTGTTGGTAAAAGTACCAATCCCCTATGCTGTATGCACTGGATAGTTGCAGAATCCTCTGCATCTCATCAGTCAGTCTTGGAGGGGGTGAGGTTAAGAACAGAGACATGGCTAGATGGATGAAGAGGTCTATGAACTCAGAATATGTGTATGGAGAGTATGTGAGGAGGTGAAAGACTGAGGTCCAGTAGACCACTGACCTTGGATTGCCTGCTGCATCAGTTCTCTTGATCTCAAAAGAGAACTTCTCATGTTGGTAGTACAGGATGAGGTGGTAAATGTACGAGGTGTATCTGAACACTCTCTCCCTGGACAAGTTCAAAAATTGTTCATGCATCTTGTCTGAAATGTATGTAGCATAATCATAGCAGACAGGAGTCTTGCCAGGGGAAAACATTGTCATCATTACTAATACAGTCTCATCAATAAACTCTAGTGATTTGTTTCCCAAAACTGAGCTAATCATGTATGCCAGGTCTACCCCCAGTTGATTGAGGTAACCATCAAAAATGGGAGGGCGCAGCACTGTGTCAGAGTTTGTGATGAATAGTTGATTTAGCTTTAGGATCTGTGCTTCTGTCAATATCTTGGCTCCTTGATTGATCAAGTCCCTTAGGGACAAGGGAACCAATTTTTTCTGTGTCTTGAACTGTAGCATTTCCCTGATAGCCTCAGGGGTCATGTAGAAAACTACTGCACCTGTAGGGTCAAGCACTGCCCTCCTCATGGGATCATAGCAGACACCACATAGGTGAATCAGGTCAGGAAACTAGTTGACTTGAGGGAGCTTGAAAATTGGGAGGGAGGACTCCCAAATACCTAAAATGTTTGTCCCCTCCTTATGCTTGGTTTTCAGTTCATTTAGCAGATGAATATGGAACTTGCATTTTGATAAGGAGTCTTCAGAGATTTGGTAGTCTAGGTCTGCCAAATCTTGCCACTCTAGCTCTCTCTGGGGGGCATTAAGAGGAGAAACATTCAGGGCTACTGGCACTTCTGAGGTCTGCATGTTTGTTTGAATGTTGCTTGACAAATAAGAAAGGCGCTACCTGAGAAAGGAAGATTTTGAAGAATGTTGGTAGGTCTACAGCAATTGGGATATTGTTTGGCTCTCTGAGAAGGCTATTTACCGTGTTTAGCAGACCTCTCTTTGATAATTAGAAACAGGTTATGGACTCCGGTTCACGACTGTGCGAACGGAAAAAGGGTTTTACTAAGAATTCAGTCCGAAATGGCTCTGCCAGTGAAATTTGACGGTTATTTCTTCAATGGGAAGTTGGGTATGTGTGTTTTCACAGTAATTTCTTAAGCTTCTGTCGTGTTCAGGTGTTTTTAGAATTTACAGAGAAAAAACCAGGTTTGCAGGGAGGTTTCACGGACAAATACCTGTTTAATGGATTTCTTGGGTCGGAACAGCAGTTGGGTGCACGCTCTGAAGCTCTGTGGTTGGTCTGGAATCAGTTGGCGAATTGTTCGTCGTAAGGCGCATGCAGAGAGTGCAGAGGTGATTTTGTAAAAAGTAAAAAAAACACGTAAATTTGGCAAAATATGGCTTTTTTGGCTTATTGGCGCGCTTTTTTAAATGACTTCAGCAAGTGGGTCCGGGTTGGATGACGTTAGCAGGACGTCATCAGGTGACGTGGCGGCCTAAGACCGATCCATGGGGGCGGTGAGGTGGCGGCCAGGTGGACGAATGGTGGACAGGGTGCGCGGTCGTGGCGCTGACATAACGGACAACAGGGATGGTTACGCAGGTGGACAGATGTCTTCATATCGGGCCCCCTCTTATACGGTAAGGAATCTGTCAGAGGGGGCTCCGACGGAACATGGGGGCGATGCGTGGATCCACGTGACATCATCGTCTGACAAATATCGGACGATATATGTCAGATGTCGGGGCCCCTCCGAAATCCACGACGGCCGTTGGATTTAAGACGCGAGATCTGACCACTATCGGGCAGGGGACATGCACGGAAGATATGGTCAATGGCGGTTATCTGTCGGACATCAAGGCCCTCCGAAATCCACGACGACCGTAGATCTGGAAAGGCTTGATCGGACGGATATCGGGCCGGCAAGATGCACGAAAGATACTGTCAACAGGCGGGTTAAAATAATAGTATTTATTGCTAATTGCGCTCGGCGGGACCCTTCGGGTTATCAATAATTTTCAATGGTTTTTCAATGTTTTCTTTTATAAGCCCGAATACACCCGACAACTTTAGAAAAAGGCGAAACTGAAGGTTTTTCATGAAATTTACGCATAAAACATATCAAAGACAAAACTTTAGGATAGGCGGGTTTAATAGAATTTTATGAAAAAGGTGCATGATGGATTCCGACCTTAGTATAAGGCGGAGAAAGAGGGTTTCATGATATTTTTGCCTTTTAGAGGGTATAAGGGTGCAAAAAAGGGGTTTTTTCAAGGATTTTCAGGCAAAATGGAGAGTTGGCTATGAAGATAGGCTCTGATGGAAAAAAGGGGTTAGGCTTGGGTTCTTGAACTTAACCAGGTGTTAGTCCAATGCCCCAGTAGTGAACACATATGGCTATAATGCCAAGGGGAGGGATATTTATACAAATTTTGGGGTTTATACACCATGGTGTTAATACTAGTAGGGGAAGGGTAAGATAGGGGAGTTACATAGTAGAATTAGAGGTTAACATGGATGAAGGGGGTAAGCGAGGGGGAATGTCACTGAGTTTGTTTGAAACACACTTAGTTTAGGGAGTAGATCAAAATGAAAAGATTTTGCACAAGAAATGTGGCTTTTGAAGGATGAAGAACCTCCATGAAACCATAAATCTTTCCCTGCATTTTAACTCATGAGGGGATGTTAGTAATAAATGGGAAAATGGAAGGAAGGGAGGTTAGACATGCTTCTTTGTTTTTCGTCTCTCATTTTGACCATCAAAGTCAAATTTTGAACTGAATATCACTTCTGCAACCCCATCTACCTACCCAACTAATTTGCCTAGCATTTTTTGTTTCTTCTTGAAGGGTGCACTTGGACTTGCAAACCCTTTATGTGTCTTTTCTTTTCTATTGACTTTTTGCTTTCATTTCCTATCTAGCACTACCCTTATTTCTTCCAAGGCCCCAGATTAAGCAGTTGGGAACCTTAGTTTCTCTGCCTAACTACTGATCTGCCAAGATTAAACCGTTTGGACAGATTTCTTTCTCTATTCTACAACAAAAATTGAAAACATGGCATGATCCATATTAGACTGTTGGATCATCCATCAAAATAGAGTCCTTATCAAGATATAGACACACCTTGTCTTTCCTGGAAAATATGGGATCTTTGTGGCAGCAAAGCAGAGCATATTTGGCACTTGAATTTGCCAATCATGAAAGATGAAACCTATTGGTATAGGTATCCAACAGAAATATGGAAAGGAAGTTTCCAATTTGGTCCTCTCAAAATAGGCACTTCAGATATTCTTGTTTTCAAAGTTTCAAATGCTGATTGGTAATCAGGACCCCATTTGAATTCACAGTATTTTTGTAAGAAGTTTGAAAGAGTGGAGATGCTATTTTGGTGAAGTTTTCTATAAATCTTCTATAATATCCAGTAAATCCTAGAAACTTCTAACATCTTTTTTGACAATTGGAATAGGTAACTTGGAGATGACTTCACACTTTTGATCTATCAACTTTAATCCATACCCTGAAATATGATGTCCTAAAACAATACCTTCAGTAAACATCATAAAGAATTTTTCATGGCTTAATGAAAGGTTCATTTCTTTACATCTTATAAGGACCTTTTCCAAATTTTCTAATGCCTCTTCAAACGAATCACCATAAACTGTAAAATCATCCATATATACCTCTACACAAT
Organism: Pinus taeda; assembly: GCA_000404065.3. Classification (NCBI taxonomy): domain Eukaryota; kingdom Viridiplantae; phylum Streptophyta; class Pinopsida; order Pinales; family Pinaceae; genus Pinus; species Pinus taeda. The sequence goes on from APFE030958051.1 coordinate 52,008, forward strand.
CATGGATTAGATCAGAAAAAATTCCTAGTACTGCTCTTTGGACTGTTGCAGATGAATTACATAATCCAAAAGGAAGCACTCGATAAGCAAAATTTCCCCATGGATAGGTAAATGTGTCCTTATCCTGATCTTCAAGTGCTACCTAAATTTGATTATAGCCACTAAAACCATCCAGGAATGAAAAGTACTTTTTTCCTGCTAATGTATCTAATACTTGATCGATAAAGGGAAAGGGAAAGTGATCCCTCAAAGTTTCTTTATTCAATTCCCTGTAATCACTGCATACCCTCCATTTACCATTCTTTTTGGGTACTATAACCAAAGGAGAAACCCATCGGCTATCTGAAATTGGGTAAATAAAGTTTACATTGAGCAGTTTTTGGAGCTCTTCTTTCACTATCTCCCTAAGATTTGGATTCATCCTTCTATGAGGTTGTCTGATTGGTCTACTGTTTTCCTCGATATAAACATTATGGATGCAAGTCTTAGGGTAAATACCTTTCATATCAATACACTCCCATGCAAATGCAGTAGAATTTTTTTGCAAGATTTTGGTTAGTTCTTCCTGTTGTGACTTTTCCAAATTTTTGTTGATATTCAGTGTTTTACTTGGAAAAATCTCAATGGTAGAACTACCAAACTCTTCCATAGAGTAAAGAGACATGTGTCTTGACGATAAATATTCAATATCATAATCTAATTGAAATTGTGTGTGGTCATCTTCTAAAGATGTTTCGAAATTTTCTAATGTGTCCAAAAATTGACTATCTTCATTAATTTCAGAAATAGTAAAGACAAGTTGTATAAGGTCTTCATCATTGACCCATTCATTTTCTCCTACTTCTGTAATTGCTTTTGCTGGAGGATACAAATCGAATTTCTTTGTCGAACTACCATCGGAAATGTACATATCCCCAGATCTACAACTAATGAAAGCATCAGTTGTGGCTAGCCAAGGTCTTCCTAAGATGAGTGGGTGCCCTCTTAAATTACTCTTGGGAGTCAGAATCATGAAATCTACCGGATATTCCCAAGAATCTAAGGAGACTGAAATATCTTCTAATACACCATCTAGTTTGATTATTGATCTATCTGCAAGTTGCAGTAAGGTGGGTGTAAAAATAAGATTATGAGGTTTAAGATGTTCCATAGTCTATCTACTCATAATGTTTATAGCACCCCCTAAGTCAATCAAAGTATTTGGAATTTCTATCCCATTTATATGTGTCTTGACAATTGGACTACCTGGATCCACATATTTCTGCATGGTAATTTTTCCCATCATCATATCTGCAATTTTTTCTACCAGGTGGATTCTTCTTGTATCTCTTGGTTTCCTTCTTGGTCTTTTGAGACTCAACTCCTTTATTGTTTTTTCTAGAATAGGAATCTCTCTAATGGCTTGTAGCAAGGGAATCTTGATACAAACATTCTTTAATTCATCTAGAAAATCATATTCAGGCAATAAGATTTGTTTTTCCACCCCTTTGTTAGTTTGTAATCTTTCATGGAAAGGAGGTGTGGATGAAGATGCAGGTTGCTCAACTATAGGAGTTGTGGGGGTTGACTCTTTTTCTTTTTCTTTTTGAATGATTTGGTTTTGAAGAGATGCTTCCTGAGAACCTTTATTGACTTTAAAAGAATCCTCCTCAAAGGTATCTTGCTCTTGAAAATCTATAGAAGGTTTTACTAAAACTCTACAAGATCTGAGTTGGAAATCATTAAGAGTAACAATCATATAGGTAGGAAATTGTTGTCCTTCTACCATGTAAGCATTTTGAGGGTTTTTGTTGTTGGGATTTGGCAATGGCTGAGCTGGTAGTTGATTTTTGTCTTGTTGAAATGGAAGCAAGAGTTGAGGATTTGGATTTTGTTGAGAAGGTTGTTGTTGTGGAAATGGTAATGAAAGTTGTGGGTTTTCATTTGGAAGTTGTGGATTTTGTTGATTTTGAAAAGATGGAGGATATTGATAAAATTGAGCAAGTCTCCCATAAGGATTTTTCATCCCTTGTGCCCATGATTGGTATGAATTTTGAGGTTGGGGCCAAGGTTTTTGCCAAGAATTCCAATTTGGCGGGAGCACAAAGTTCATAGGGTTGTTAAATCCTTGGTTTTGTTGCCCCTGCCAAGGTCTTCTTGAAACAAAACAAAGGGACTCTACTGAATTTGGATCTTCTTGAAAGACAGCCTTGAGCCCAAGAATTGAAGGACAATCCTTGGTCTCATCACTTTCTTAGCAAATCATACATGTTTCTACAACTTTTGCATCCAAGGGGCATTCCCTTAGAGCATGTTTCTTTCAACATTTTGGACAAAAGATGGCCAAGGTATCAGCTTCTACTTTCTACTTGTTTTGCATTTTAAGGGTGTCTAGTTGTTCACTAAGGCTCCTACAATATCAGTTTTGATCTCATCAAGCATATTGCCAATATCTGCCCTACTTACTGATCCAGTTGTAGATTTGTTTGCTCTAATAAGAGAAGGATCTCTAGGCCCTTTTTCCATTTTATATTTTCCCCTTGAGAGATGGACACATAGTTTTGTTATGTCATGAAGTGGAAGTTGAGAAATGTCTCCCTTCCCCATCATGTTTAAAATATCTATCCATTCATCTCTAATGGCTTTCAATAGAAGGGATTTCAAGGTTTCCTCATCTAAATTACTCATTTTCGCTATCTTTAAGTTGTATTGAAATCTTTCAAGTAAATCCTCAAAGTTTTCATCTTCTTTTTGCATCATCTTGAATACCTCATCCTTATGATTGGTGGGCATACAATAGTCCATGTATCTATCCAAAAATGTTTTTCTCATATCATTCCAAGTCCTAATAGATTGAGTGACTAATCCCACGAACCATTTCAAAGCATCTCCTTTCAATGTTGAAGGAAACAATTTGATTTTTTTAGAGTCTTCCATATAGTCATAGGTTTGGCACAAGACATCAAACTCAAATAGAAATGTTTCAGGATCCTCACTTCGCAACCCATAAAAGTTTGGGAGGACAAATGGTGAAATGTTTTTCATTGTTGCATGAGTTTCCTCATCAACTATAGGGAATCCAAATGAGTTATCTCCTTCCATATTTCCCCCATTATTACCTCTACCTCCACCATTGTTGCCTCCATTATTTCCTCTTCCTCTACCTCTACCCCCTCCTCTAAATCCATCTACTACTTCCTCTATCATGATAGTTTCCTCAGAGTCTTTTGGTTATTCTATTAATGGTGGACGATAGAGAGTTTCTCCCTTTCCCTCTTCTTCAGTTGATTCTACTTCTTTGATTATAATATGTTCCCCTGTAGAAGTGAAGAAAGGTTCTTCTCCTAGATCAATTTTAGTAGATAGTGTGGGAGAATCTCCTAATTCAGCTGCTGCTCCTTGAATTCCAGGAATCCAAAGGTTGGGAGTAGATGGAGGTGAATCTTGTCTATGCCTTGAAGTAGCTAGAGTTTTGAAAATTGAACTCTTGGCACTAGCTATAAACCTTCCCCTAGAATCTCTTGCTCTATGCATGTCATTTTTTTTACTTTTTATTTTTATTTTTCTTTCAAGTTGGGCTGATAATTCTCTTTCTAATCTTCCAAATCACACTAGGTGCAAGAAGAGAGCATAATCAAGAAATTATTGAACTAATAACTCTCTTTTCTGATCCTCTAGATCACACTAGGTGCAAGAGGAGAGCATACTTCAAGAAGTTACCATTTTTTCCCTTCTTTTCTTCTTTTTTTTTTTTAATGTAAGAGATCAGCTACCTAGTTACACTTCCTTTGCAATGACGCCAAAATGTTTAGTCAATTTAGTATGTCCTAAATTGCTACATTAATTATCAATCTAGGAGTCATAAACTAATGAAGTGTGGTGCACTATATGTGCAAGACAACTTCTTTCTTACTTTTTATTGTTTTCAATTTTTATTTTGTTTCAGGGGTTTTATCTTTGTTTATCTCCTAATGTGAATGGAAATCCTATCCCTGATTTTTAAGAATACTCTAGAAGGCAAGTATGGATATAGAATTTAAGGCAACTATGTCCTCTATACTGATTTCTAGAACTTAACACTTCAAAAGGTCCTAAAACATATTAGTAATGAAATTAGTACTTGAACAAGAATGGACATGTGTTGCTATTCAAATAAAACAAATAATAAACTATTGATCATGAAATCACTATCTCTACTGCTCATCTAAATACAGAAAAATAAGTTAAGCTACGACACTCAAACAATTCAAAAACTGCAAACTAATAAAAGTAAAATCAATTCACTTCATTTATAGTCCGATAGCTCGCCAAGTAGTCTTTTTGGGGTTAAGATATGGCTCTAGAGATAATGTATATAACATGAGGAATTGATATCTAATTGCATAAAAATAAAACTAAAATAAAATCACATCATTCATAGCCCGATAGCTCACCAAGTAGTCTTTTCAGGGTTAAGCTATGGCTCTGGAGATAACGTCAATGATATGAGGAATTTGATAGTTAATTGCAGAAAAATAAAACTAAAATCAAATCACATCATTCATAGTCCGATAGCTCACCAAGTAGTCTTTTCGGGGTTAAGTTATGGCTCTGGAGATAACGTCAATGATATGAGGAATTTGATATCTAAACTAACTAACAAAGCAAGTGAATAAGACTGAAATCAAAGCATAACTGAAACTGAAAAGATAAGAAAAGCAAAGTCAGGAGAAAGCCTAATCTCATGTCACTAGTTATTGTAAAAGTTGTATGAAAATGCCCAGGCCTAGCCTATCCTGAAACACACACTGATTAGTGTTAGAAAAAATATACAATACTTGAAAAATCATGTACAGGAATGAAATGTTAACATCATAACTAACTTGTGAAATATACACAGGTGAACAAATTATGAAATGTGTGCAATGGAAATAAGGAAACAACGCATAAAAAATTTACAGAAATAAAGAAAACAGAACCTCAGCTAGTGGGGACCCTCTGCATGGCCTTGGTCAACACACTATCAGTCTGGAATTATGCTCACATAGTCATATAAAGCAGAGTCTTGTTATATTGCAAAACAAAGGAAGAATCATCTCATTACAACAGCAGGACCAGTTCATGGCACAGTACAATGACTAATAGCAAAACGACATCAAAAACTAACTAGCTCTATGCGTGTGCAAATGTGTTATTTATAAGGGAAATTTCATAATTGTTTTCCTGTGAAACACTTTCAACAGAGGACACGTAGAAAGACATCATCCGTGAGCTTAGCATGATGGTTGCAAAGATCATTCAATATATCAAAAGGTGGTCGCTGGATTTGTGTCGTGGAGGTAGTCTACAGCTGTCAAAATGAACCCATGGATCTAGGAATGGTCTCGAACCCTTCACGTGTTTGAAAACGGAGACCTATTTTCCATAGAACTCTTCGTTTGACCACCGTTTGATCAAGGGATTCCTCTGTGAATTTCATTGAACCAATAGGACCTGATCCATGTCCAGATCATTCCTGACTTGCCCACATGCCTTGTTTTTCTTGATGACACCTGTAACCTAGAGATCAACAAAAACAGCTGCCGAAAGTCGAATCAGCTGCGGAAAGTGGCTGCATTCCACAGCTAATGAGCAAAATCTAAGTCAAATAGAAAACACAAAAACATAGTTAGAAAACCACTTAAATGCTCTTTTAGAATCAATATGTAATGGTCTTTGATAGCTTATGAGGTACTAGTGAGGGGAAAAAGTCTAAGAAATTGTGTAGGAGAGATGTAGTTTCAGGGCTTAACATCTATGACCACTTATGTTGCACCATAATCATGCGGTTCTCTAAAATTGATCGTTGAAGTTGAAAGTTAATGAACCTCAAGGAAAAATTCAAATTTTTCCACTTTTGGCCTTATTACGTACCATTTCATTCGGTACTATGAAGGGGTAATCATGGTGTCCATCTTCAAGGATTGGGTAATAACCAAGTTTTAGGTTCGTCATTCCATAAAGATCTTATTTGGGGTTTTTTTTCCTCAACGAATTATGCATTATTGTGTTCATAGATTTCACATAATTGCAAGAATTTGTTATGAAAATACACTAGAACCAATCATGTGAGTCCTTGGAAAAGGATATTATCTACGTATTTCTAATTGATATTGGTATATTTCATAATTTTGACTATATATGAATATTTTTGGGGATTGAGGAGAGATGTAATATTCTAAGACCTAACCATTACATGGTTCGACATTTCCTTATACCATTGTCGTTGAAACAATTGATTCAAGTAGCATTGGATGCAAAGCTTCACCTAAAGACATGTGATTGACTAAATTGAGTAAAATATCTCATGCCACCCCTTTTCTTAAAAGAAATTCTTGAAAACTTATGGACATTTTTCATCCAACATACCCTAGCCAGCCTAGTATTTTAGCCTATGGCAGGAAACCTTCTTCACTTTCCATCTGAATAATGGGAGACACAAGCTGCCTTTGGAATCTGTAACTTCTCATTTATGACTTTAGTATATGATATCCCTGATTTAGTACCCTCACACTTTCAACACGATTCAAATCTAAATTTGGTTCGACAAATAGCAACACAATCGTTCTCTTCAAGAAGTAGTTTTAAGACCACCTAAAGTTACCCCACAATATTTTGGGTAACATCTAGCTCCAACTTGGAGAGAAGTGTTCTTCTTGGGAGCACTTGAGAACCGTAGAATATCATCCTTATAAAAATATTTCCAAAGTGAAATATGTGATCAATTGTAGCCACCTCAACCTCTCAAGGAGGCAATATCCTTTTCCTGTCTTATATTATTATACAGAATAGGGAAATTTCGAAGTTTTCTTGCTTATATGTTATCATATTGCTCAATATTGTCACCTTTTCACCAAAAATATTTTCAAGTTTGTATTTGCCTGAGCTGCCACATATATTTTCTCTAGCAAGATTTACACGCCCTTCTGATAGCAAAGATTATGCTTTATAGGTATACTTATGGTTGCTTCCTTTTGATGAATCAAAGGAAAAACCTAAATCTTCCCACAAAATAGTGTATCATTTGTTTATTGTACAAGGTTTATGTGTACAATAGTATCTATATTTCTTCATGTCTGGTTCATCGATATGAACTTCACACATAGATGTAGAGTAGGAAAATCCTCTTTTCTTAGGAGTAGACTCATCATCCATAATGGTTATTATTGAGACTATGCAAATAAGAACACCATTTATTCTTATGTTAGTGTCACTAATGTCGTGTTTTCTTAGGACATCGTAGAAAATCCGTCAACAACTGGATATCCTAATAACTGTGATGTATGGATCGTAATAGAGAAGAAAATTTAAAAAAGTATTCTAATAGTCATAAACAACTTTGTAATGCCTTTAAGAACCAAGGGGTCTAGTTTAGACCTTGATGCTCATTTTCTTTGTCATTTTCAATTTTGTTTCTGTGGGAGAATTATGAGTTTTTTGTCACCAAATAATTGAATAGTGAAACATCTATGTTCTCAAAGATATCAGAGACACATCTTTGTTTTTTACCATCATCACCCTTGTGGCATGGGGTTTCCTCATTTGCATTTCCTTTTTTATTGAAAGGGATGCCCCATTTGTATTTCCTTTTTTCTTGAAAGGGATGCCCCATTTTGATCTTTATAGCATTTTGAATCCTAGGAGAAATATAGAAGGCACTGCTATTTGGACGTTTAAAAATTTTACAAATTCATATTCCAAGAAATCAGAGATGTTATTATCAAACCCATAATTGATTTCAACCTAACCATTTTATATTTTGGGCCTAAAACAATGACCGATCCTCCAAATTGCAAGCTTGTTCCACATCCTAGTTTCTTTTCAATATGGGTGTTTTCTTTCCATAAAAACCTCTTTATGTTCTTGATATCTTTTGTTGAAATTGCCAAGGCCAATATCTATTTTTATGTTAGTAGTACTTATATGCACATATTTGAAATAAAAAATCAAGTGGCTCTATGTGCTTCTCATTCTGAAAAACATATTTCATATCACCAATATTTATAACCTCCTAGTCAATGGGTTTTTTAGTTATGCTCTAATCATCTCCCTATGTATATTATGTCATCCATGATAAGGTATCTTAGGACATGCTTTCCACAATCATCATCAAACCTTGTATTAATATTTTTACCATGACTCTCATCATCCACATCATAATAAGGGTCAAAATCAATGACTTTAGACTTAAATTTTTCTTCACTTCTTACTTCACCTTGGGGAAATCATCAATTTCTCCTCTATGTCCACATCACTTTTCTTTCCCAATGTCTAGCATGCAGGTATGTTATTGGAACACTTGTTACCAATAGGAAGGGGGAGGATAGATTTATCCCTGTAATGAAAAACATGGCTTAGTCCAAATTATGGGCATAAATTTTCCTTCAAAGGAGTAAATTCATTATTATAAGCTAAATTATAAATATGGAAATCCTATTATTTCATTTGCTATGTTAGATTCACTTATTGTATTTAAACTACATGTTTTAGATGAATTTCTCTTACTGTCAACTACTACATCAACTTATCTTATTGTATCTTTTGTGTATTGAATAACACTCTTGAGTAGGAATGCTCAACTATATTTCCACTAAAATCATTTAGAGACTTTATTTTTAGTATATTATGACTTTTTATCATCTTTATAGTGGAGCTCATGAACACCCAAAATTCCATCATGCCAAATTTTTGGCCATAAATAATTGGTAGAATGTCAATTCCTTTGTCAAGGCTATAAGCATGAAAAGGGATTGTTCCGACGAGTCAAAGTCAACGTCACCATAGGTAAAAAACTGGTCATATCCCTCCAAAACTAGTCAAACTTCGAACTTCAGCCCCTACAATAGAATTTTGGCCTCCTACAACAAACCTACAATTTTTGGCCCTCCTCACCCTCTAAAATTTCACACATGTGGGAGTTTTTAGGGAGAATTTTCTTCTCCTTTGAACTTTCTTTCTCTCTCCTTGAACTTGACTTATTTCCTTGTGTTTTTCACTTATTTTCCTCTCGCTTTATCAAGATATCAAACTTTCTTGATGTATATTCCAATTGAGGTCAAGCTTCTCTTATATATACACATCTTAGGAGGCTAAATTTCCCCAAACGGGGCTCACATGATGAAGCACAACCAACTTGGTCTTATAGGAACTAAAATGAACATTTTGACTCCAAAAAAAATCCTTTTCCACTTCCTTATCAAAGACCAAAAGGGACTTGAATTGTGAACTTGTGAAAAATATTATTTTTACTTGACAAAATCTAGAAGCATGAAGAAAATGATTGACCTAGAAGACAAATGAACTTGAGCATGAAGCACATGCTTAAAATAAAAAATATTTTTCTTCTTTTTAGAAAAATATACATTCATAAGTGGTGAGCTCCAGTATTGCAAAAAAAATGCTGCAACTCCTGGTGCTTCCTTCTTTACTTTTATCAACTCGGTAGTTCGTAACAAACTTGGAAGCGACGGTGTTGTATGCACAAGTACTAGCTCTTACTGCAGGCTGTCACTTGATCAGCCAGCACAAGTTCGCTAGGAGCTTAAGCCAACTTCTACGATTTCTCAGAAGAAGCTTTTACTGTGATGGAAGAGAGCTAATTCTACAGGGGCTATTCTACTTGCAAAAAGAGAAGGAAAACTGTAATGAAACACAAACCCTAGCAAACCCTAGAAAACCCTAATTGTGCAAGAAAAGAGATGGAAATAATGAAATGGGTGCCATTGACTATGGAAAAGGGAAACTACATTTATTCAAGCTACTTCTGAAGAGAAATGAGAAGAAATCATCTTTTTGTACTTTTGAGTATCTTTATGTGGAATTATTATGCTTATGGTTTGACTCATTGTGACTATGCAGAGGTCTGGTGGCAAAGGAAGATGGATTTGGCTTTTGCAAATGGTGAGAAAGGTGTGTAGGGGTCCTAAGGAGTCCTTAGTACAATTCTAGAGAATTCCATTGTGATCAGACTTCGAAAAATCGCTCACATGAACTTCTACAGGAGGTTGTAGGGGATCTATAGGAGTTCTACAAGAGGAGGCCGAAAGTGGTTTTTGTAGGTTTGGAGGTGGAAAATTGATGGGAGAAGGGAAATGAATTTTGGATGAAGGTTTTGAGGGGTCTAGGACTCTTTTAATGAAGATCAGGAATCAAGGAGATGGTTGGATTCATTCAAAGGGCATGAAAGCAACTTTATGGAAAAATGTAGAAATTAGGGTAGGTTGGCGAAATGAGGTGAATGAGGGGGGAAATCTATGAGAGATGAACTGGTGTAGGCTATGTTATGAGGGAATGATAAGCTGGAATGTTCTATAAGTGGGATGCACACTTACTTCGCAAAATTGACTTAAGCAAGAATTGAAAAATAGAGTTTGTCTATTTTGACCTAAAATCTGACGTAAAAACAGAGTACTACTGAATAGAACTTCATGAACAGAAAGTTATGTGAGAAAGCCATGGTAGATGAACATCAAATATTCTAAGCATGTGTATCCAAACAAATATCAACTTCTCCAACTCAAAACATCACACTAGCAACTGCATGAGAGGCAAAAACTGTGTTTTCAATGGCAGTAGTAGTGCCTTGAGCTCAAATCATGGTCCCAAGGAGGGAGAGAGGAGATCAAGACCTACTAGTAGCCTTTTTGGATCTTTCTCTATTACTACAACAAACTACTTAAGTAACTTGAAGTAAGAACAACTAATTTAACCATCAAAAGCAACCTATTTTACCAAAGCAATATTTAACCTAAACAATAGAAATGAGCTTATGAATGCAAGAAAAAACATATAAATACTCAAAGGAGTTATTGGGCAGCTTGGGTTGGTCCCTAATCCAAGAGCTTCAGCCCTCTAGAAAAGATCAGTGTTGGTTCAAAACTGGGTTCATCTTCATTGATCAAAAAAATAATAGTTACATCACAAAATTGTCTACAAAAAGAGCTTGAAAATGAGTTTAGTACAGGACTGCACAAAAGTGCAAAAATAGACTATCAAATGGCTAACCTATTGAGGCTTGAAGCATTATTATTTATACAAGTGGGGACTCCCAATAGTCCTCCTAAAATTAAGGAACTCGACTGCCTAAACTAAAGATAACAACAACTCTACTTGACTTGCTTGACTACCCCTTTAGATCATCATTGTGGGCCTTTGTACTCTGAGTTGCTGGTGGAGAACTCGAGGAAGTGGTCATTAATGTAGGAGACACTCCTCCTATAAGTACTCAACCCTGTTTCCTTGAGTTTGGTTGTCAATCTACTCATAAATGCATGGTCCTTGTCCAAAAATGTCCAAAAGTCTGCAATAAACACTCATTATACTATGTGGCAAAGTGACTATCCCCATTCCATCTTTTGACATAAGTATATTCAAAAACATGCATAAAACTATTAAGAATGGTAGATTAAATGAGAATAATAGGCATAATGAGCCCACATAGTTACCCATTTCTAGGGCTCATCATCACCCCCTGCTGAGTGGGTTGCTCATCCTCTGAGCAACTAATCTAGTTCTTCATCTTTGATAGCTTTAACAGCTTCCCTAACATCCCAAGCCTCTGAGGTGATATCCCCTTCTCTGTCATGAAAACCTGCTTTTCTATCCACTTCCTCCTAATGTTTCTGTTCTTCCTCCTCTTTAACCCCTTCCAATAGTCCTAATAGTAATGGAGGACTGAACTTAAGGCCAATCCCATTGGCTTTCAAGGATTGCATTGATTGTTTATATAGGGGAACTCTCATCATAGCCTCCCTCATTCTTGTTGGGGAGTGATACACCTTGATCTTTAGGCTATATGACAAGTTATTCCATCTTCTCATGCATGCATGAAGGCAATTATCACCAAATAGTCTCTCCATATCTTCAAAATGAGTGATATCTTGTGCTTGCCTGTCAACATAATCTAGGAGGACTTAAGGATTGTCTGCAAGGTGTTGATGGGCATAAATGTGAGCTAAGGGGTTTTCTGGTTCTCCCCTTATCATGAGTGGTTCACTTAGCTCCTTTTTCATGATCCTTTGAATTTCCATTCCTTTTATCTTCATGGCTCACCCAAGAAGCCATAGCAATGAGCGGTAGGTCTCCTAGTGGAGCATTCAGATCCCATAAGTTCATGTCTGGTAGTGCCATATTGTGGAGGTAAAATTCTGCTAATTTGGCTCTATCCTCGACTGAACTATTATCACATTAATGCTTAAACTGGTCATAATTCTGGAATGGGATTGTGCCCCTCTGTGCCAATGTTTTGATCTAGAATTGGAGCCATTGGTCTTTGAGATATAGTGCATAGGATCTAGCTGGTTGTCTGCACTACAAGGCATCCATTGCCCAGCTGGCCATGCAGGCCATTTGGGCTTCCTTTTCTTGCAACTGTTGTCTCAAAATCAACACTTCAGTTATTGCCTGAGATTCCTTTTCATGCTGATGTTTCATCAACATTTCATCACTGGTCTGTGGCTCTTCCTCTTGCTGTTGTTTCTCTGCTGCTTCATTATTTGGTACGGGACCTTCCTATTGTTGTTTTCCTTCAAAAATTGGTGACTTGTCTCCCCCTTGAGTTTCCCGTTCCTGTAACTGCATTTTTAGCAGTTCATTTTCCTCCTATAGTTGGGCTCTTCTAATTCTCTTTGTGTGTCTTACCATTCCCAAATCCCTTCTCAACTCTCTCAATTGGTCTTCCATTTGCCCTATATCTTCAACTCCTTTAGATTTATCAATATGCATCCAGGTGTGGGTTATGATCCTCTTGTTATAGCTCAAAGAAAAGAGGCACATCGAATTTCTGTGGGATGATCTTCCCACCTTCTAGCAAATTGTAGTATGAGCCTAAATTAGGTTGAGGGCTTGGGTCAGGTATTTCTTTTGCCTTACCTTCCTCTTGTGACTGTTCTGCTGCATCCTTTTCCAATTGTTTAGTTTCTTTCAGCGTGTCCAGTGTCTTCTGTAGAGAGGTTTGAGCTTCCTGTAGGACTTCCTTAGAGTCCATTAATTTGGCTCTTTCCTTCCAAGTGGAGGTTTCGAGACTCCCCTTCTCATAGGTGATAGAGATCTTGGAGGGAGATTCCTCCTTCTTCACAACAGGTGCATTCTCAATGATAACAGATTCTTTGGATGGAGGCTAGGCTTGCCCACCTTAATCCTGGTGCTCCTCCTGGCTTTGAAATACATGGATGTTTGTCCTTTTATTTTTCCCTTTTGTTTTTCGGGAGTGCTCAATGCAGCAAGCATAGCTGCTGCTTCCTTTGCCAATGTTTCAGGGGATGTTTCTTTCTGTTGTTCTTTTCCTTCATCTTCTGCAGTCTTTCCTGTGTCTGTTGTTTTTGCTTGTGTCTTTGCTGTCTCTAGTAGTGTCTTCTCCTTTTCTTGCTGGGTCCCTACCTCTCCTGTGGGAGTTGTCTTTTGGGCTTTCTTGAGATTTTTCTTCTCAACTTCTATTCTTTTCCTCTTCTCTATTTTTGAGGCTATTTTCTTTTCTACCTTAGGTACAACAGTGGATTTGTCAAGCTTCGCCTCTTCTTTTTACTTCTCATCTATTTCTTGTTCCTCCTCTATTTGAATATTTTGTGCCTCCTCATGAATTTCCTTCTCAATTTCCTCTTTCTCTTCATCCTTCTCACTGCTAATGTCCCCAGTCAAAGTTTTGATGTCACCTCCCCTAGACATATTCCTAAAAATTTCCCAAGCAATGGGGATGGTGTATGTTTGTAGGGCATCTTCCACCAATAATTTAATAAGGCCATGGTGGGCCAGCTAGTCTGGGGCTCCTGCATTCAAATTGGTCCCACATTCTATCAAGGATTGGAGGAGGAAATATGGGAGACTGAGTTTCCTAACTATAGGTAGGTCCATTCCATATCTCAATTCATGCAATAACCTGAAGTGATAACCATAAATTATATTGAACCTTCCTTCACAAGTGATATATTTCATTATCTAGTAGCTGAATTCACTCCATGGAGGAGGTAAGCTTGTCCTTCTGACCCCATTTTTATCCTCTATAGGATACTCCTCAGGTTGAAAAAATGTCTTCTTAGAAACCTGTCCCACTGTTTTTTCCTCTTTGCTCCAAGGGAGCCCAAGTGGAAGACCTGTGATTCTACTGATAAAATCAAGTGTAAGCTCTAGGGTCAAGCCCTTGAGGTTGATTGTAGCATGTGTTTTGACTTTGAGGTTTCCGCGAATTTTGTGTAGATTGTCTTCTGGATCCATCGCATTCAATTTCTTTTTAGATCGACGTTTCGAACCAGCAACGGTGGTTCATCTTTAGGATGTGAAAGAATTAATTCTTTCACATCCTAAAGATGAACCACCATTACTTGTTCGAAACGTCAATCTAAAAAGAAATTGAATGTAGCATGTGTTTTCGAATGGGGTCTTAAGGACATAAAAAATTCTTCAGTTACCTCATCATCATATTCGTGAATTCTTTCATAGAAAGACATCCAGTTTTCCCTAGTGAAGACGGCCACCACCTCAGCGCACTCATGCAATTTGTTGGAGTTGAAAGGCTCCTTTATCGTAGAACCTCTTGGCATGGTGTTTAGTGGTTTCTGAAAGTGCTTAGGTGAGGAAAAAAAAACACTAATTTCCAAAATCAGAAATAGAGGGACAAATAAGTTTTATTTCCTTTCTGAAACTGTAAGAGGAATTTTCCATGTGCTTCTTCTTCACAACACCATTTTGCAATTTTCCCTTTCTTCAAACTGTTCTCAACCTATACTTGGTTCTTGGTTCTTGGAAGAAATCAATACTTTGTCAGAACAGGGACTATATAAAACAATGCTTTTTCACAGAGTAGACAGACTTGCAATTTCATTTCCTTCCCAAGTTTGATTCCTATGATTGCATCGCTCTTTTCTTACAGCAGAATATGAGGAAGAAAAAGGCATATTTTGAATGCAGAGAAGGAAATAGAGAGACTGTGTAGAACTCAGAAAAGACATAGTAGACTTTTTAATTTCTCTTTCCTTGCTTTTCTTCAACAAATATTCTATTTTTAGTCCACCACTTTATCTCGACATATCATATGCAGAGCATGATTTCGAGCCTACCTCATTCCCAGCTTGAATTTGACAAAAATTCTAACTTTTTCTGCTACAAAGCTGCTCTCTTTCCTTCCTGTAGAAATCCTCCTGCAGGCGGTGTTCTTGCTCCTATAGAATGCAGTACTGCTCTTGTAGAACCCGATAGGCGGGAGGGTTTCGAAAAACTGGCAGAAAATGCTTGGTCCATTGTTCTGAAGGTGGTAGATGAGTACTGCAATCGAGGACTTTGTAAATGAAAATGAAACAAAGGGTGGTGAAGGCTTACACCGCACTGTACTTAACTGCTGGTGTAATCCGCGGTGAGGAGGTGAGGTGGCCAGATGGGTACATTATCCCCATCTAGATTGTTGGTCCTACGCTAGTGTAATTATGGTTCTTCATGTCGCTTGATCGCCATCACCTTCCTAACTCCCATTATACACCACCACCACTACCAGTTTCGAATGTTTCCCTCTCGAGTTGACATGCCACACGGGCTGACTGCATATCTGATCGATAGTTTGAATTCGACGTGGCTTAATTGAATTTCACGAGGGTGTGTAAACTAAACGAGGGTGGCCAGTTAGCTGGCAACCAATTTTTCTTAATCGTGACCATTCCCATAGTTCGTGCCGTTTTGAAATAATATTCATGCAATTGAGGAATAGGTTTAGCCACTTACCTACTTAGTCGCTATTGTGCTATGCATGCTTCGGACTTTGGCACTTCATTTCCCCATTGCTATTGTTGCTAGTGCTCTGCATGCTTAGCCTTCAACTCATGCTAATGATTTCTTGATCAAGATCCACTCCTTACATGTTCCATCCATCCTGTTGCGCTGACCCTATCTCTAGAGTATGTTTTTCAAAGGGATCAGCTGCTACAGGAGTCTTACAGGATTTCCAATAGCTGCTTCTCCTTCTAAAATTCAGGCTGATGCTTGAGCAGGCTTAAAAAACAGCTGAAAAGGGTTCTGAATGAAAGAAATAGCAGCTGGGAGGTATGAGGTAAGAATAAGCGAGAAGAATGTTGCTACTTATTTGTCATCATTTTTTTGTGTTTACAGAATGAAAGAAGCAAAATTTTTGTATTTTATCTGTGCAGGGAAAGAAATGCAAGTGGAAGTGTGAGTGCACAGGGGTGGAATGGAGAGTTAGGCAGATGGATGGTGGCAGGGAGGTCCACAGGCCTTGTAGACAAACTTCCAACCCTTGGGTTCTTTTCTAAACTTGATTTTGGCCTTTTTCTAGTTTCTACATGATCCTCATGTAGAATACACAGAGTTTCCTATAGGACGTGGAATTTTCAAAACAAATGAGACCGAGGCCTGGAAAAGGATAATGGTGATGGAGGGATGGACCATGAAGGGTGTATGTAGCATGGCCATGTCTTTTTCTCTTGTGTGACCCTCGTGCAACCTGCAATTTATTCAAAAGAAGTTAGGTTTTTTATTTTTCCTCTTTTTTTTTTTTTTTGAGATAGCTAGGGTGCCTCCAAGAGGTTTTCACCGAGGGATCTTTTAGTCCTTTGTCTTTTTTTTCTATTTTTTTTTTAAGGTGTGGGTGGAGTGGAGACAGGGACCTGCTCCACTACCAACACTGTTTTTCCTAGATTCCCAATGAACTCTTGCTTAGAAAGGGGCTCCCTGTAGATCTTCAATCTATGCCCATTGACAAGCATGGGGATGGCTTCTTCTTCTATGGTCTGGATAAGGAATGAACCATTGTGATTGCATTTTTCTACTATATATGGTCCTAGCCATCTTGTTCTCAGTTTGCGCTTGAAATCTTTATATCTTGAATCATACAGCAGCGCCCAATCTCCTTGCTTGAATTATTTTTCCTTGAGGTGTCTGTCATGCCAAATTTTTCTTTGAAGTTGGACTACCTCTGAGTGGATTAAGGCTTGCATTCTCTGTTGATCCAATCCATTTAGCTGAAGCAATCTTTCCTTCTGTGCATGGTTGAGATCTAGGTCCAGCTGAGCTGCCATCCTTAATGTGTTATATTCAAATTCTATTGACAGTAGAGCCTTCCTCCCATAGACCATTTCATAGGGTGTAAACCCTGTGGTGGTTTTCCAACAGGTGTTATAGGCCCAGGTGGCCTCAACCAATCGATCTTCCCAATCTTTTCTGCTGCTCCTCAATACCTTAGTAAAAATCCCCTTCAAAGCTCTGTTGGTGACTTCCACCTCTCCATTTTCTTATGGATGATAAGGGGTGGAAGTTTTGTGCTTAATCTTGTGGTGTGTGAGCAGGTTTTCAACCAAATTGGAGGTAAACTGACTCCCTTGATCAATGACTAACTCTCTTGGGTAGCCAAACTTGTAGAAGATATTTTTCCTCAAAAACCCAACTACTTTTTCTTCTGTTGCTGCTTTGATCGCCTTTGTTTCTACCCATTTTGTCAGATAATCAGTACAGACAATGATGTAAGATTTCCTTTTTGAAAGAGGGTTGATAGGACCCACAAAAGTCCATGCCCCACTTCTCAAATGGCTTCAAAGTCACTTGAGGTTGCAGGAGCATCTCATCCCTTGGAGTTGGTTTCCCCATCCTTTGTCATTGGTCACATTGGTTGATGTATCTCCAAACACCTTGATGAAGAGTGGGCCAATAGTAACCTGCCTGCAAAATTTTGAAGGCAGTCCTCTTTGCTGCAAAGTGGCCCCCACAAGGTCCATCATGACAAGTTAGGAGGATGTCGAAGACTTCCTCCTCCCTGACACATTGCCTCAAAATTTGATCTCGGCCAAGTTTAAAAATATTGCCCCCAATCCAAGTGAATGGTGTGCTTTTCTTCACGATCTTGCTCTTCTCTTTTGAGGACAGGTGTGGCAGAAACTGTGCTGAAACCAAGTAATTTTCTATATCAGCAAACCATGGAGAGAGTACTGAAATAGAAAATAAGTGTTCATCTGGCATTTGATCATCCACCATTCCTTCTTCACCTGTAGGAAGATCTGGTCTAAATAGAAAATCAGCAACAACATTTTTCTTTCCTGGCTTATCAACAATAGTCAAATCAAATTGCTGTAATAAACGGAACCATCTAATGATATGAGCATTTACATCTGGTTTATTCTTCAAATACCTAATTGTAGTATGATCAGTTTGTATGAATGTTTGATAGCCAATGATGTAGTGCCTGAACTTGTTTAGGGAATGAACTACAGCTAGGAGCTCCTTTTCGGTTACAGTGTAGTTTAATTCTGCCTTCAATAGGTTTTTACTAAAAAAATATATGGCATAAGGTAGCTTCTCTTCAACTTGCCCTAAAGCTGCTCCTATTGCTTTGTTTGAGGCATTTGTGTGAATGTGGGAAGGTAGGGCTTAGTTTGGACCTCTAAAGATTGGGGTAGTTACTAGCTTACCTCTCAAGGCATCCAGAGTCTCTTGACAGTTGTGAGTCCATATAAACTCAACATATTTTCCCAAAAGACCAAACAATGGAGAGGCTAGCTTACTAAAATCCTTAATGAATCTTCTATAATACCCTACTAAGCCTAGAAAACTCCGAACATTTCTTACCTTTTGAGGTGGCGAGGCCCTTTGGATGATAGCAATCTTGTTGGGATCCACTTATAATCCTTGATGAGAAATTTTATGACCTAGCACAGTCCCTTCAATCATCAGGAATTCACATTTTTTAGGACTGAGGGACAGGTTCACCTCAATACACTTGGCTAAAACTTTTCCCAGGTTAGTCAAAGCTTCCTGGAAGTTAGAATCATAAGGGGTAAAGTCATCCATATAGATCTCCACTGAATCATGAACCAGTTCAACAAATATGCTCAGTACTGCTCTCTAGAAAGTGGTAGGAGCATTATACAACCCAAAAGGAAGGACTCGATATGCAAAGGTGCCCCATAGACAAGTGAAAGTGGTCTTATCTTGGTCTTGTGTGCTGATTTGGATCTCATTGTACCCGCTACACCCATCTAGGAAGGAGAAGAAATTCTTCCCTGCCATGCCATCTAACACTTGATCTATGAAAGGAAAAGGAAATGGTCCTTCTTGGTGGCCTTGCTCAGTTCTCGATAATCTACACAGATTCTCCACTTCTTGTTTTTCTTTGGCACTAGCACCAAAATAGAAACCCATTCGTTGTCAAGGATGGGGTAGATGAATCCTACATCCAAAAACTTTTGCAGTTCTTCTTTGACAATGTCCTTAAGGGCTAGATTCATCCTCCTTTGAGGCTGCCTGATTGGTTTACAATCTTATTTAATGTAAATGTGATGAGTATGGACTAAAGGGTGGACTAACTTCATCTCCTTATAACTCCAAGTAAAAGCATCCAAATGATTCTTCAATAAGCTACACAGTTCTTTCCCCTAAGAGGTGGATAGGGATGAGTTGATTTTCAAGGCTTTTTCTGGGCCAAATTCCACATTCTTAACTTAGAGGGAGGTTAGATCAGCCACACAGAGATCAGCTAAAGGATTAGCTTGGGTTTCTTCCGCCAACTCTTCTAAGGGTGGATTCTGAATCAAGTCCTCAATAAGATAATCCTCGGTTTGTGGAGCCCCCATGGTAGCTTCTACTGTACACAATGGTGCAGAATAGACTTCATCCTCATCTTCCTCCTCCAACCAGAGAGGTAAATCATGTTCTAGCAAAGGTTGGGCAGGTGGATAGAGGACTAGTTTTTTGGTCAAATGCCCATTCTTGATTGTCATATTCCCAGCTCGAAAATTGATGTAGGCATCTGCAGTAGCCAACCAAAGTCTTCCTAGGATGCGAGGGTACGTAGTGAGCTTTGCCTTTGGTTGGAGAACCAAGAAATCAGCAAGGTACTCCCAGGAATCAATAGAGACCATGACATCCTCCATAATCCCCTCAGGGGTCACGGTGGAGCGATCTGCCAATTGCAGTACTATTGAGGTCTTTCTTAGGGAACCATTAAGGTTGAGTTTGAGCATAGTGTCCCTGGAAATTACATTAATGGCGGCCTCTAGATCAACCAAGGTATGGGGGATTATGGTGCCATTGATGTGGACATCGACTACAGGACTCCCAGGGTCGAGATATTTCAGACAAATTACCTGCCCCAACATCAGGTCAGACAATTTTCCTATGACATTGCTAGTTGGGGCATCTCTCTTTTGCTTTCTTGGGTGTTTGAAGCACTTCTCCTTGATCATCTTGTTATATATAGGCATATCCTTTATGGCTTGGAGAAGTGGTATTTTTACACATAACTGTTTCAGTTCTCCTAGAAGTTCAGTTTCTTCTGGGGTCAGTTGTGTGGTTCCAGTTAGTCTCTTAGGAAAGGGTGGAATGACGTTGGGTTCACTTTCCTGTTTTTCTTCCTCAGCCTCCATAGGAGGGGGAGGTTGGCTATCTGGGAGAACCTTCCCAGATCATAGGTTAATCTCTTGAATCTCCACAGCATAGGTTGGGCATGATGTTTCCCCACTATATACTTGTTGGGCCTCTCGATTGTTGGGGTTCGGGTTCAGTTGAACAGGTATTTGGGGTTGTCTTGGAGGAGCAGGAGGTAATGGTTGTGGTTGAACAGGTGGTGGAGGAAAAAGAGCAGGAGAGTTATATTTGGGCCTCCACCACTGATGAGGTGCATTCCACTGAGGATATGGTTGAGCATAAGAGTGAAACGAGTGAGAAACTGGCGGAGCCTAGTATTGAGGAAGATATTACCAAGGAGGGGGTGTGGACCAGGAAGGATGATTAGGGGGCCCCAAGAAGGCATGTAGGTGGCTTAATTGGGGTGGTAATAGCTCAGGGAGGTCCCTTGCATTCCTTGCTGGTAAAGTCTGGTTCCATGTGGCCTCCTTTGGTTCATGAAAGGGAGTGGTTCAATGGCTCCTTCAGCCCCCTGATATGCATCTTTGATTCCGGGCAAGGAAGGGCACTGATTCGTAGGATGGTCTTGTTCACAAACTACACACACTTCTATAGAGTGCAGTGGACATTCATTCCTAGGATGCTTTCTCGTGCACCTAGGACAAAAGATGGCCAAAGCTCTTTGGGCTTCCTCTTGTTTCCTTTTGATATCCAAGGTATCCATTTGCATGGTAAGATTCTGCCTCACCTTGCTCTTGAAATCTTCCAATCGATTCTCAAGTTCATTTCTAAGGGATGAGCTAGATGAGGATGTACTGCCTAATGGTTGACTTCCCCTACCTCTCTTCTTAGGTGACCTATAATGGTTTCTAATCACAGTCTTTATGTCATCATAAGGTAGTTGGTAGATGTCTCCCCCGGCTAGCAAATGGAGGGTATCTAGAAGGTCTTCAGGGAATCCTCTTAGCAGAACCAACTTTATGGATTCAAAGTCAAGTGTGCACCTAGCCCTTTTATAACTGAGTTGAAACCTCTCTTCATAGTCTTCCAAAGATTCATCACTACCCATGGTCATTTGGAAGATTTCTTCCTTGGTTTCCTTTGACCTACAATAGTCCTAGTATTTGTTGTTAAAGGCTTGCTGCATCTGAGCCCAAGTTTTGATGATGTTTCTAGGTAACCCCATGAACCAGTGCAAGGTTGCGTCATTGAGGGTAGAAGGAAATAGTTTCAAATTCTACTCGTCTTCTGCATAGTCATAGGTTCGACAGAGAACAACAAATTCAAACAAGAAAGTATCAGGATCTTCGGTAGTTAGTCCATGGAAGTGAGGTAAGACCGAAGGACTAATGTTTTTCATTTTTGTGTCCCCATTGGTCTCTCAGATAGGTAAGGAACCTTCTATTCTTTCCCCATTCCCTTTAATTCTTTTGTTTTCAGCCACGGTCTCAGGAGGAATGGTTTCTTGCTCTTCTTCTGTTATATGATCCTTGTATATCTCTCGAGGTTCACCTATAGGATCTTCTGGATCACTGCCTCCAAAGAAGAGAGAAGGGTGACTTAGTGATGTGTTGCAGGTGTTGGGTAGGAATTTTCTTGAATTGTCTTTGTTCCTACGAGGCATGAAAGGATTTCTTTTTTTTTGAGGAAGATTTTTGTGTTTCTTTTTCTACTTGTACTTGCAAAAACTGAAATGGATTGAACAACAAATTGTAACTAACTAAAATAAACCTTGCTAAAATGAAAATTGCAGAATCGAAATGAAAGCAAGAAATGTCTAATCTACACTTGTTGAAATGAAATTGCAGAATTGAAATGAAAGAAAGAAATGTCTAATATACACTTGCAGAATTGAAATTGCAGAATTGAAATGGAAGCAGGAAATGTCTAATCTACACTTGCTAAAATGAAATTGCAAAATTGAAATGAAAGAAAGAAATGACTAATATACTTTTGCTGAAATGAAATTGCAGAATTGAAATCAAAGCAGGAAATGTCTAATCTACTTTTGCATAATTGTGCAGAATGGAAATGAAACAACTACTCTACTTTTGCGGAAATAAACTACTTAGCAGAATCTTGTAGTAGAAAATAGAAAAAAGCAGTAATCACAAAATAATCTGATGCTTCCCCAACAATGGTGCCAAAAAGAGTGGTGAGCTCCAATATTGCAGCAATAATGTTGTAGCTCCTGGGGCTTCCTTCTTTACTTTTATCAACCCAGTAGTTCGTAACAAAATTGGAAGCGACGGTGTTGTATACACAAGTGCTAGCTCTTACTGCAAGTTGTCACTTGATCAGTTGGCACAAGTTTGCTAGGAGCTTAAGCCAACTTTTATGAGTTCTCAGAAGAAGCTTTTACTGTGATGGAAGAGAGAAAATTCTATAGGAGTTATTCTACTTGCAGAAAGAGAAGGAAAACTGTAATGAAACACAAACCCTAGCAAATCCTAATTGTGCAAGAAAAGAGATGGAAACTATTGAAATGGGTGCCATTGAGTATGGATAAGGTAAATTTCATTTTCTTAAGCTAGTTTTGAAGAGAAATGAGAAGAAATCATCTTTTTGTACTTTTGAGTATTTTTATGTGGAATTATTATGCTTATGGTTTGACTGATTCTGACTATGCAGAGGTCTAGTGGCAAAGGAAGATGGAGTTGGCTTTTGCAGATGGTGAGGAAGGTGTGGAGGGGTCCTAAGAAGTTCCTAGTACCCTTCTAGAGACTTCCATTGTGATCAAACTTTGAAAAATCGCTCACATGAACTTCTATAGGAGGCTGCAGGGGATCTATAGGAGTTTCTGTAGGAGGAGGCTGAAAGTGGTTTTTATAGGTTTGGAGGTGGCAAATTGATGAGAGAAGGGAAAAGAATGCTAGATGAAGGTGTTGAGGGGTCTAGGACTCTATTAATCAAAATCAGGAATGAAGGATATGGTTGGATTCGTTTAAAGGGCAAGAAAGAAACTTTATGGAAAAATGAAGAAATTAGGGCATGTTGGCGAAATAAGGCGAACGAGTGGGGAAATCTATGAGATATGAACTGGTACAGGCTATGTTATGGGGGAAAGATAAGATGGAATGTTCTACAAGTGAGCTACAGACTTAGTTCTCAAAACTGACCTCAACAAGAACTGAAAAACAGAGTTTGTTTATTTTGACCTAAAATCTGACCTAAAAACAGAGTACTGTTGAACAAAACTTTATGAATAGAAAGTTATGTGAGAAAGTCATGGTAAATGAACATGAAATGGTCTAAGCATGTGGATCCAAGCAAATATCAACTTCTCCAACTAAAAACATCACACTAGCAATTGCATGAGAGGCAAAAATTATGTTTTTGGTGGCAACAGTAGTGCTTTGACCTCAAATCATGGTCCCAAGGAGGGAGAGAGGAGATCAAGACCTGTTTTTAGCCTTTTTGGATCTTTCTCTGTTACTATAGCAAGCTACTTAAGCAACTTGAAGCAAGAACAACTAATTTAACCATCAAAAGCAATCTATTTTACCGAAGCAAGATTTAACCTAAATAACAGAAATCAACTTATGAATGCAAGAAAAAAAAATATAAATACAAAAAGGAGGTGCTGGGAAGCTTGGGTTGGGCTCCTAACCTAAGATCTTCAGCCCTTTAGAAAAGATAAGTGTTGGTTCAAAGTTGGGTTCATCTTCATTGATAAAAAAAATAATAGCTACATCACAAAATTGTCTGCAAAAAGAGATCAAAAATGAGTTGAGTACATGACTGCACAAAAGTGAGAAAATAGACTATCAAATGGCTAACCCACTGATGCCTGAAGCCTTCTTATTTATACAAGTGGGGACTCTCAACAACCCTCCTAAATTGAAGGAACTGGACTTCCTAAACTGAAGATAACAACAACTCTACTAGACTTGCTCGACTGCCCCTTTGGATCATCATTGTGGGCCTTTGTACACCGAGCTGCTGGTGGAGAACTTGAGTAAGGGGTCATTAATGCAAGATACGCCCCTCCTATAAGTCCTCAGTCCTATTTCCTCATGTTTGGCTGCCAATCTACTGATAAATGCCCAGTCCTTGTCTAGAAATGTCCAAAAATCTGCAATTGTTGGAAATAATACTGAGAGGGGAGGTGAATTAGTATTATCTGGTCAATTATTTTCTTTTCAAACCCAAAACATATACGCTACTTTAGTTAGAGAAAACCGCGTATATACACAACTACAGATAAGGAAACTCGCTTATACCATGCAAACTTATAATTTAATATATTCTACAGATGTTGAACATTAATCTGTACATCATAATCATATAAACAGTTAAACCAGGAACAATAAAATAGAGAAGAAGAAGATCACACACAAGAACACAAGATATAAGGTGGAAACCCAATGTGAGTGAAAACCACCTGCTACAATATGTCTCTATCTTTTCAATTAGAAACATCTTTTTACAATGATTCTGTACCGGTGCAGTCCTTTACTAGTACACAGGCGGCAACCTGTAGAGAGCTACAACCCTCTCTTTTCTTCCAGGGACCACGTTTCATAAATTTTCAGACTGGATCCAATCATGAAACAATCTCTTTTTCACCAATTAGTAATGAATCAAATAAACACTTCTCCGACTGCTGTACCCAGAACACAGTAACAGTAATCACACACCAATTATGAACGCAGAACATTGTAGCTAAACAACAGAACCAACTAAAACAAAATTCAAGAGATGTACGCTACTTCACTATTCGGAAACCTGCGTGTATATGCTTCTGCGTCGAGACCAACCTGTGTATACGCTTCTTTCACTTGTAGAAACTATGTGTATATGCTTCTTCGTTGAGACCAACCTACATATACTCTTCTTTCACTTACAGAAACAACGTGTATATGCTTTTGCGTCGAGACCAACCAGCGTATATGCCTCTTTCAATTGTAGAAACTGCGTGTATACACACCTTAGCTTCATTGAACCTGCGTATAGATCTATAAAGGATAATTCACTCTTTCAATCATTCAGACATTAGTTAACCCAGATTATCAGATTTATAGATCAAGCGTGCACCCCATATCATAGATCAAAATCATATAGAGATACCACTATTCAAGCCTTAGGATTTTGACCCATCAAGAGAACTTATCCTTTTTCTTGCACTCAGGTTCCTCCTTCACTCAGATCGAGATATGCACCATAACTCAATCACCAGTATTCCAAATCTAGCATGATCTCAGATATTCAATAATGCAGATGATCTTTTCCCAATGATCTTCTTCCTCTTTTATAGTCTTGCCTTTCACAATACCATGGCCCAAAACCATAACAAATCAATACCAAGGATCCAATACTTGGGATCGACACATTAGATGAGATACCAAGGTCCAAAACCATAGGTTCAAATACTAAGGACAAAATACCATGGACCAAAAATAAGTTCTCCCACATGTACGTGCTTTCCCTTGCATGAAAGTGCGTGTATACGCATACGTGACTTTGGAACATATAACTCATGTGTATACGCGGCTTCGTTAAGGTGAACCTGCGTATATATGATTTCCTTCATTTTGAGAGCCTGAAATGTGATCTGTCATCAGAGTGAGTTGCTATCAAGGACAAGACCTGTGCCATGGTGTCAAACCTGTGCAATAATGCCAACAATCTCCCCCTTTGGACTTGATGGCAACCCTAAGATCCTCAAAGTCATTCCCCCCCTTTTTCATCAAGGGCAAAGGGTTGTTCTCACCCTTAGTACATGCTGAAATCTCTGCTCTGTTGTGCTGAACATGCTCCCCCTGGCTGTAGGCAAGATCTGCAAAAAGATGTTCTTTAAAAAGAACCATGACTTACACATCATAAATGACCTTCCTATCACCAAAAGACTCTATACATACATCCATCACCCAAACAAGTGGGGATACATCAGAAATTTTCATATGACAACCAATTACATGACATCATTCATCCCAAGCATAGTGGGGAAACCAAAATAGACCATTACATGACCTTGATAAAAAGAAGATATACATGACATAGAGACAAAATATCTACAACAAGGCTATGAAAGTCATCAATAACTACTATCAGTAGCATCTTTCAATCATTATTTAGATTAGCAACCATGTTCTCTTTCTGTTCTTCCTCTGCATGTGTTCCACCTGAAACCAACAACAGTTGTGAATTTGAACCAAAAGCTTCTAAGGTAATGCCAACAATGCAACATTAGAAGAATATCTGCTCCCCTTGAACCTGTGCCAGATGGTCTCTGTCTGACCCATATCAGACTCTCTTCAACCAGAGTCTGTCCCTACTGATATCCTTCAAACCTCCATATACGCAACTATATCTGCATAAACCGGCATATAAACACGGATCCTCCTCATCCAACTCACCTACAACAACTTTTCTCTGAAACAAACAAGTTTCAACAGAAGGATGAAGCATCAACTACTCCCAGCTTTTGTCTGAGGTATTCAAATGTTTCCCTGGGCAGTGGTTTGGTGAGTATATCAACAACTTGTTCCTTAGAGGGAACATACTCCAACTTGAATTTTTGTTCAAGCACTTGTTCCCGAAGAAAATGATATTTGATAGGTATGTGCTTGGTCTTTGAATGCATGACTGGATTCTTTGAAATGTTGATTGCACTTGTATTATCACATAAGATGGAGATAGGTGGAGTATAAGTGATTTGATAATCCTGCAAGGTTTGCATCATCCAAAGGAGTTGGGTGCAACAAGATGCAACTGCCACGTATTCTGCTTCAGCTGTAGATAATGCAATAGAACTTTGTTTCTTGCTGAACCAAGATACTAATCTGGAACCCATAAAGAATGCACCGCCACTAGTTTTTTTTCTGTCATCCACGCTTCCAGCCTAATCTGCATCCATATAACCATGGAGAGTGAGATCCGAATCTCTAGGATAAGATAGGCCATAGTTTTGAGTTCCTTCAAGATACATTGAAAATTCTCTCTACTGCCTGAAGATGAGTTTCCTTAGGATTTGCCTAAAATATTCCAACCATTCCTACTACATGCATGATGTCTGGTTGGGTGCCTGTTATATTGAGCAGACTTCCAATCATGGATCTATAGGTTGGTCGATGCACTACTGCTGATTCATCATTTGCACTGGGGCTGCATCCTGTGACCATAGGAGTACATACTGATTTCGAATCTTCCATGCCATACTTCTTCAAGATCTGCTTGAGGTACTTGGCTTGAGATAAAAAGATACCACCTTTATTTTGTTCGATTTGTAAACCAAGGAAATATGTCAGTTCTCCAAGCAAAGACATTTTGAATTCCTTCTGC
Source organism: Pinus taeda (assembly GCA_000404065.3). Classification (NCBI taxonomy): domain Eukaryota; kingdom Viridiplantae; phylum Streptophyta; class Pinopsida; order Pinales; family Pinaceae; genus Pinus; species Pinus taeda. The sequence continues at coordinate 79,620 of APFE030958051.1, forward strand.
ATCACCAAGGCAAAGTTTTGACTCATAGCTTCTTCATTGCTGCCAAAGATGATATCATCTACATACACAACAGGTATTAGCAATTTGTTATTTTCAATTTTTATATAAA
>APFE030958053.1:0-17139 GCA_000404065.3 Pinus taeda
TGAACCTTACTATTATACTAGTGCTTAGCTTAGTTTGTGCGGACCCAATATTCTTATTGCTTGTTCAACTTTTAGATTAGCACGCATACTTGAAAATAATATAAATGCATAAAGAATAACCAGAACATATAAATACAGATCTATAAGTAGATGCATAATATTCTGAGTCAAGCTTATCTTTATTAATGCTCAAGTTCATTTACAGAACCGACTCTGCCCTACGCACTCAGCTGCAGACTCTACTAGGCCTCTGTGAACTCAACTGCAGAGCCTCTATCTACCACAATGACCCAATACACTTCAGATTTCACTTTTATCTTCTAACCATGCCTTCGCATCTATCTCATACTTCTCAAAACTAAGACTGACTTTACACTTAGAGCCCCGCTCTATTTATACAATCCCATGGTTTGCGGACCATAGGTAGGCCGACATACCATACATTAAATTATATTATTTTAGGGTGGATAACCCTAGACTCTCATGCTTCACGCTTGCATTTCGCGGGGTCTTTACATTACACTTTACCAAAATTTGAGCTTCAAGCCCCAAAAACTTGCTATGGGGGGATATGCTTCCCAACAGGCCCCCAACACAATCATCACGACTCATCCCGAGTTACTCTACTGGTGTAGCGATCTTTGCATGAAGTCCATGCAATAGGTCTCGCGTAGCATGGCTGTCTGTAACACACTGTTCCACCCACGTTGTACTTGTTGTACACATATCTCTAAACTTTGATGAGTAGGGTCACATTCCTATCCAACTGTATACAGTTCCTGCATTTGTGCCAGCTTCCCTTCAATGGTCGCTGTGACTGTGAACGCTTGATCGATCCATGGCTAGATGCGTGCTTTAAGCAGGGCTTCTTTTTGGTGCATGGCTTCTAATCGGTCGTTCAGTGCCCTTGCCTGATATAGTCAGGCGAGTCATTGAGTAAGGGCAACTATCTACACGGTGCCCTGGACACTGTCGTACTCCTACTGCAACTCGCACGCCTTTGTCTCTAAGCGTTGTAGGTTCGAGTCTTCCTGCATGTGCATAAGTATGGTTAGTGCTTGTTCCAAAATCCTGGTGCACCCCTGTGTCACCTGGCCAATTTGTTCCAACCCCATTTGGATAGCATGGGGATGTTGCTCTCTAACTTCTGTGGGTGTGGAGGGTTGCACCTTTAATTACAGCTCAGTGATTTGCAGTTCAGCTCCAACTAAACCTTTGTCATTTCCTCCCGGGCCTCATGGATTCTGGCTGCCAATCTATGGACCTGTTCTACTGTTGGTGGCTTTGCTAATATGGCCAACTCTGGAGCGCTCCTGCATGCATCCTCTACAGCCTGCTCCAATCCACTATCTTGTGCCATCAACTCATCCCTTTGGATGTTGAGTTGGTACATGTTGTTTTTCTACTCATGCAGGACTTGTATCACTCAGCCTTCCCAGGCGCGGAGTTTGGTGATGACCCCATCCTACAGCTGGTATAGTGTTTCGAGCGGCAGGGCAGCCAAGTTCAAATCAATGCTTGTCATGCTGCTCATCACAGCTCGGCCATCCTAACTCACTGCGGATAACACGCCTTCGGGAAAGATGAAGGTGTTACTCGTACGGCTCAGTAGTGGCTGTTCGGCCTCATTGGTTCTTGCTGCGACATGCTGGGCCAGGGTGCCCTTTTGGGGGTGTTATAGCTGCAAACCTTATAGTTGTGCACTGAGCGTCCCCAACACAGTGCTCTACTCCATTTGCAGTCCCTGGAGTGCATCCTCTGTGACTTCTTGAATCGTTTTGCTAATATCCATTAGATCACCTTCTGTGAGCATGATTGGGTCGATGGATGTCTTCCTGGGGGCTGTTTTCTCTGGGTCGTACGGCTGCTTGAGTTGTGTTGAAGGCATACTGGGGTCTGTGCGGTCCTCCTCCCTATCCACTTCCTCAGTCTACTGCTCCACAAACATCTCCTGGCATTCCTCGGCCTCTTTGGTGGGCACGGTTGTGGTTTCTGCCATCTGTGCTGATGTTGTTGCATCGGCTGCCTTTTGCCGTGTGGCTGCTTCTTGTTCTTGGCGTATCCTCTCTGCCAGCTAGGCGAGGTGTAGTTTAGTGTCCTTCTTTCATTGCTACGTTGCCATGATGCCATCACTACGAAGATCACATCATCTGTTGCAATGAATGGAAGCTTCACCCATGTTCAGGCTAGATCCTTGCGTGCTCAGATATACAGGTTTTACATATCTATCTTGAATTCTACCGCGCTTTGCAAGCTTTTATGAACTTTAGGAGACAAGCGCAGCCTGCGATTGATCCATGTTTAGATTCTCACCTCCGCAAACACCCAGAACACCTTTATCTCATGAATCTGCTTTGTGTCTGTTGTAGTTCACAGTGAGGTGTACCTCACAACTTTAGGTAGGTCACGCTCAGTAGCGGGAAACTGACTGTCCGTTAGCAGCTGCCCTGCAACCAACAGGATGGATAAGAGCAACCACGCATAGTGGAAGGTCTTACCCTGCTCTTGGGCCTCCTTGCAGTTCGTTAAAAATTCATCACATAGGAACTGCACCTAGTTGAACTGGAACCCCTCTATGCATTGCTCTGCCAACGCAATCATAGATGTTTGTACTTCGTCGGCATGACATTTCCTCATTAACTTGCCGGCTAGCAGCTTGGTGGCTACGTGCACCCCTTGGTCTTTAATATTGGCTATTGTGTACCCCCGCTTTCTCTTTTCTAGTTTATACTTGGCCTTCATAGCTTCTGCAAGGCCCAAGTTGCTCCTTTTTCCTAATATGGCCGCAGGGTCATTTCCTTTGACCGATAGTCGATAAATTTGGTGAATTAGATCACCCTGATGGGAATTGGCTCCTCTAGCTAGAGATACCCATCATGCACTAGGCACAGCAGCTGCTTGATGACAAAAATGGTGACGGGCACGCGGTGGTAGTGGGGTATCCATCACAGATGGAGTAACCCAGCCTTCTCCACACCAAGCAACCATTTCTTCTTTATTAACTTCTCTGCAACCAACTGTGGGAACTTTGCGTTGTCCTTGAGGTCGCAATCTTCGAACTTCATAGTCGGTACTCGTCCCAATGGCAGACATTGAAACCTTATATCATTGGGGAGGAGTGGGGTATAGAGCGCACTCATTTTCACCTCTGGGTCCTTTGGTACCTTGGCTTTCCCCTTCCACGGGAGGATGTATGGAGGTAACTTTTGTTGGAATTATGATACATATTTGTACTTGATGGCAACCCACTCATCTCATATGATAAGTTATAGTGCAGCAAAGTTCACGGAATTTTATGCAGAGAAAGGTTTATTTCATGTGGAGAAAAGTTCACAGAATTTTATGCAGAGATAAGTTTATTTCATGTAGAAAAAAGTTCACAGAATTTTATGCAGAGAAAAGTTTATTTCATGTGGAGGAAAGTTCACGGAATTTTATGCAGAGAAAATTTTATAAAAGTTTATTTCACGTGGAGAAAAGTTCACGAAATTTAATGCAGAGAAAGGTTTATTTCATGTGGAGAAAAGTTCACGGAATTTTATGCAAAGAAAAGTTTTTTTCATGTAGAGAAAAGTTCACAGAATTTTATGCAGAGAAAAGTTTATTTCATGTGGAGAAATGTTCACGCACTTTCATGGTTGGTTCATAGTATTAGTCCGACAGTTTTTGATCCTATGGTTTTGGTCCATGGTATTGCATCCAAAAGTGTTGATCTCACACATTTTCATGGTTGGTTCATGGTATTAGCCCGACAATTTTTTGATCCTATGGTTTTGGTCCATGGTATTGCATCGAAAAGTGTTGATCCCAAGTATTGGGTTCATGGTATTATGTCATTATGGTTTTGGACCGTGGTATTGTGAAAGGCATAAGACTATAAAAGAGGAAGGAGATCATTTGGCAAAGCATCATCTGAATTGTTATTGAATATCTGATTAAGTGCTAGATCTGGAATACTGTAATTGGGTTATGGTGCAGATCTCGATCTGAATAAAGAAGGAACCTGAGCGCAAGGAGAAGGATAAGTTCTATTGACGTGTCATAATCTTTAAGCTTGAATGATATTATCTTTTCTTCTGGGTTCGGATTTGGTGTGTGGTTACTGTTACTGTGATTTGGATACAGCTGTCAGAGAAGTGTCTACTTGATCCTTGGAAGAAAGAGAAGGTTGTAGCCTTCTGTAGGTCAGCACCTACTTACTAGTATCTTGGCTAGTGCAAGAGCTAAGGGGGTTGTAGCTCCCTTCCAGGAGAAGCTGGAAAACGAGAGAGGGTTGTAGCGCTTTGCAGGTTTTAGCCTGCGTACTGGTAAAGGACTGCACCATTACAATTGTAAAAAGAAGTTTCTAATTAAAGAGAAGATAGAGACGAATTGCAGCAGGTGGTTTTCACCCACATTGGGTTTCCACCTTATATCTTTTGTTCTTGTGTGCTGTTAACACCCAGGTTGTTCCCTATGACTCCCAAGGGAATACGGCCGGGGTAACAACTAACCAATATTTGGACTACAGCTTCTACCCCAGCTGTAATCAGAAAGGGCTCTCTCTTTAAGGTTTGTCACTGTTTTAATGGAGTTTTTAGGCTAGTTATGAAGTAAAGGTTTGTTTGTTTTGTGTTTGGTTGGGAGGATGTTTTCTGATAGTTTTGAAATGTTATCTATAGGTAAATTAATCCATTGGGCAATGGGTCTGTGGCTGTTGTTTCCTTGATATCCTGGTTTAAGTGCAGCTAGAATTACAGGGCCTGTATATATTTCATAAAACAAACTGTAAATTGTGAGGGTGAAGTGTGAATCAACTAGTGAAAAGCAGTTAAGAATTCTTCATTGAGCTGGCCTGTGAGAAAGGGACCTATTACTTAGGAGCAATACCTGAATTCCTGAAATAATAGATCACTATGATGATATAGTGTGAAAGGTAGCAATTAAGAATTACACTTTCATTACCATACCTGAAGAAAACATTTATAATAGCTTAGATTGAGCTCAGGATAATCTGTGATTAAATCCCGAGACTATTATTTTTCCTTGCTATTTAGATATTTAATACATGGAGAACATGAATGATATATGAAAGATAACAAACATATAACAGAGAGTAACAAGAAAACTTATTGAGCCATGAAATAGGCAGGAATCCTGCAACATTCAGCCATACACCATCAAGACATCAAGAGACACAAAGCTTTGGAAATCCCATCATCCTTTGTATTAGTTGTCTGAAGATTTACAATAGAAGAGGTACAGAATAGATATCAAGAGATTTCTTACATCCAGAGTCCAACCCCTGCCAACAAATGTGAGGGGGAATATATAGAAGTCTATTATAAAATATCTCAGGCATTGAGTCATCTGAGAGGAAAAATATCTCAACCAACTCGTTCAGGGATTGCAGATGAGAAGTTATTGCAATCTTTAATGAACTATAAAGGCTCTTAACTCCTGTCAAAACAATCTTGACCTTCGGGGCTCACGGAGTCGGTTGAGCGCTTTGATATAACTGCTGAATGACGTGTCTGTGCAGCTGTAACTTCCTGTGTCTTCTCGGCCTTGTCACCTGTGACTGCTGATGCTGCTGTGGTGGCCGAATACTTGTGCTGAGTTGGCTCAGCCTCTTTCTGCATACTTGCTGATGTGTATTTGTCCTGCTGTGTATGAGATTCAAAATATTTTCAAAGGCAAAATCACAATTACTGACTTTGGTTTAACAGTAATCGTATCAACTCTTCCCATACCTCTGATGAAGGCAAATGATGTTTCAAAATTGACCCCATGGTCTCATCAGCCTCTGTATATCTATAAAAATGAGTGGGCTCATCAAATAAATGTGCAATTTCATTCCTAATAAAAAATAGATTATCTACTCTATCAAAGAGGATCTGCCCTGTTACTAGGCCTGCTTCTGTTGATGCACTAGCTGCCTCTGAAATCTGGGTTGCTGCAAAATTGCTTACTCTCTTAGCATATTTCTCATGTGAGAGTAACTTTCCTGATGGATCCAATGGGCTAGGAAGCCCCCTGTTCTGTAATGCCATAAACCTATTCTGGAATTTGTTTATATCTGCTTGCATGTCCTGGGTTCTTCTTTCCAGGGTCTGAATCAGGTTTCTTAATGTCAGGACTCCTCTGATTAGTGAGATGGTCTCTGTCCTGTTTCCAATCCCCATTTTTATCAGCTGGGAGCTTGTCTTGTATTTTAGCACGCCTATCATCCTAGTGGAAATCTCAGGCATGCTACCTAGAGATGCCCTTGCCCTTTGTATTTCTTTGCGTGCTCTTCAAATGAGTGCTATTTGCTCATATATGGCCTCAATATACTCCCACTGGTCGTTTATAGACTGGTCAATATTGCCCCAGATGACCCTTTTAAGCTCTAATGTAACTTTATCCAGTGTGAGCTCTTTTTCTAGCTCAGCAATCCTCTTCTTGAGGGCCTTTACCTCCCTCTCTCTTTCAGCCACATTCTGTTTTGACTTGTCATATTTTTCATTTATTTTTGCCAGATTGTCCTGGGCTTGGCTTAGCTCAGACATCTGGGACTCCAAGACCTGAATTTCTTTCCTCAGCTTCTGCATGTCCAGGCTTTCAACCTGCTCTGTTGTTGGTGCTGAGGTAGTTGGTGCTGCAGTGTCTGGGGCTGCTTGCTGCACTTGTTGGTTGGGAGGGGCAGTGTCTTGAGGGGTTTCCTCAAGGTTTATTGTTTCTGGAGGTGGCTGTGAGTTTTGCCCTGCCTCCTTTTGCTGTAATGCTACTTCTAATGTGGCTTCTGACTCCTGCAGCTTTTCCTGAGTTTGGATGAGCTCTTTGTATAATGTCGTTAGTAGAGAAGCTGCATCCCTTTCTTGCCTCTGCTGGGCAACCTCTTCTGTTTGTGGGTGAAGAGTTGGTGGGATTTTTAATTTCTTTTTCATTGTTGCCATATCAGCATCCCTTAGCCTGAGGACTTCTTGCATAGCCTTAACATCTTTGGGATCATGCCCAAACTCTATTATGATTTCTTCCAGTGCTTTGATCCTGTTATCCTTAGCTTGAGAGGAAGCCCTTTCCAACTCAAGCTGGGCAGCAGTATTGTTCAGGCTATTTTGCAGCCTGTAGTTGACCAGGGTCTTGTCAGCCAATGTGGCATAGACCATCTCACCCATCTGTTTATGGAGCTCAATTTGATCCATTGGGTGGATGTCTTTTGCTAGGACCTCCAAATTGGTCCTGATATAGTCTGCAACTGATTGCGGTTGTTGCACTGTTGGTGTGAAGTGGCTCATGAGCATTTTCCCCTCCTATGTATCAAAGGCAGACATGCGCCTTTGTTGGTTTGTAGGAGCCATGTTCAGCAGGTGATTGTAGATTTGAATATTTATTGGTTCACTCCTTCTCTTGATATCTTTGAACTGCTGTTTAATGCTTGTTTCTCCTCCCTTCCTCTGTCCTGAGGAGCCCACTTCTCCTAATGCTGCCCTGTCTTTCTCTTGTTGAAAGGAGCTGGTTGAGGCTTCCATGCTTGGCATTTCCTCTTCTGAGAAGGGATTTAATCTCTGTCTCTTCTGTGGTGATGAGGTAAGGGGAGTTTCCCTATATCTTTTTCTGCTTACATCCTCCCTTTGAGGGGTCTGGAGGATGGAAGAGTCAATCCTTGAATCCTGCCTTGGGGGTGCCATTTTCACTGGCTGCTCTTGGGTGGCCATTGGGGCCTCTGCTGTTTGTTTCCCCTGACCATGTTGGTCCTTTTGCTGCTGTTCTTGTTGGGGTGGCTGCTCTTGACCCTGTTGTACTTGTGGCTCTTCCATAACCTTTTCCTTGCCCTTGCTTTGATCTTGGTCTGTGGTTTGCACTGTCCCTTGATGTGTTGTAGAAGATGAAGCAGCTGCTCCTGCTTGAGGCTTTGGTAGAGTAAGTACCTAAGAAGGAGATTCTAAGTCAACCATTTTTAGTAAATGCCTTCTGGCCCTTTCAACTAATTCTTCCTGAGTAACTGGTTCTTCCAGTGTGTTCCTTCTCCATTTTGGTTGGTTGGCATGTCTTTGAATGTAGGGCATGCTCACATGTTCATAACTGGAGAGCTCTTATTTCTGCCTTCTCAAGGATATGGACATGTTAGGGTCATAAGGCTTCAAAAGGAAGCTTTGTTTTAGGCCAAGGCCTTCTAGTTTTTTGTCAGCATCTTTCCAGCCTTCCCTTTTGTTTAAGACAGAGTGGCCTAGTTGATTTCTTACTTTAAGCTGTGCCTTCTTGCCCCTGCCTGCAAAGTGCACCATATCGGCATTGCCAAATTGCCTGAAATATTCTAAGGCAAACAGTCTCATAGGCACATACCTGGGCAATCTGTATGGGTGCAACTCACACCCATATATTCTGATTACAGTATAGTGTTGGTAAAAGTACCAATCCCCTATGTTGTATGCATTGGATAGCTGCAGAATCCTCTGCATCTCATTAGTCAGTCTTGGAGGGGGTGAGGTTAAGAATAAAGACGTGGCTGGATGGATGAAGAGGCCTATGAACTCAGAGTATGCGTATGGAGAGTATGTGCTGAGGTGAAAGACTGAGGTCCAGTACACCACTGACCTTGGATTGCCTGCTGCATCAGTTCTCTTGATCTCAAAGGAGAACTTCTCATGTTGGTAGTAAAGGATGACGTGGTAAATGTAGAAGGTGTATCTGAACACCTTTTCTCTGGACAAGTTCAAAAATTGCTCATGCATCTTGTCTGAAATGTATGTATCATAATCATAACAGATAGGAGTCTTGCCAGGGGAAAACATTGTCATCATCACTAGTAGAGTTTCCTCAATAAACTCTAGTGACTTATACCCCAAAATTGAGCTAATCATGTATGCCAGGTCTACACCCAGTTGATTTAGGTAGCCATCAAAAATGGGAGGGTGCAGCACTGTGTCAGAGTTTGTAATGAATAGTTGATTTAGCTTCAGGATCTATGCTTCTGTTAATATCTTGGCTCCTTGGTTGATCAAGTCCAGTAGGGACAAGGGGACCAATTTCTTCTGGGTCTTGAACTGCAGCATTTCCCTGATGGCCTCAAGGGTTATGTAGAATACCACTGCACCTGTAGGGTCAAGCACAGCTCTCTGCATGGGGTCATAGGAGACAGCACATAGGTGAATCAGGTCAGGGAACTGGTTGACCTGAGGGAGCTTGAAAATTGGGAGGGAGGACTCCCAAATGCCTAGGATGTTTGTCCCATCGTTGTGTTTGGCTTTGAGCTCGTTTAATAGATGAATGTGGAACTTGCATTTTGATAGGGAGTCCTCAGAGATTTGGTAGTATAAGTCTGCCAAATCCTGCCACTCCAGCTCTCTCTGTGGGGCATTTAGGGGAGCAACATTGAGGGCTACTGGTGCCGTTGGAGTCTCCATGTTTGTTTGGATACTGCTTGATAAATGAGAAAAGCACTGCCTGTGAAAGGAGAATTTGAGGAATGCAGGGTAGTAGGGTAAGTCCACAGCAATTGGAATACTGTTTGGCTCTTTGAGAAAGCAATTTACAGTGTTTAGTAGACCTTTCTTGATAATTGAAAGCAGGTTATGGATTCCGGTTCACGACTGCGTGAACGGAAAAAGCGTTTTTACTGAAAGTTCAATGTGAAACAGCTCTGCTAGTGAAATTCGACCATCAATTCTTCAGGAGGGGGCTGGGTATGCGTGATTTTCTGGTGAATTTTTAAGCTCTTTCTGTGTTTAGGCGTTCTTAGTATTTACAGAGAAACCAGGTTGCAGAGAGGTTTTTAAGGAGAAATACCTGTTTGTATGGACAGCTAGGGTCTGAACAACAGTTGGGTACATGCTCTGAAGCTCTGTGGTTGGTCTTGAATTGGTTGGCGAATTCTTCGTCGTAAAGCGCATGCAGAGAGCGCAGAAGCATTTTTGTTAAAAAGTGCAAAAAACACGTAAATTTGGCAAAATATGGCTTTTTTGGCTTATTGGCGCGGTTTTTTGAATGACGTCAGCAAGTGGGTCTAGGTTGGATGACGTCAGCAGGACGTCATCAGGTGACGTGGCAGCCAAAGACTGGTCCACGGGGGCGGTGAGCTGGCGGCCAGGTGGACGAATGGTGGACAGGGCGCGCGGTCATGGCGCTGACATGAGCGGCAAAAGGATGCTGACATAGGCGGACAGATGGCATCATATCGGGCCCCCTCCTATACAGCAAGGAATCTGTCAGAGGGGGCTCTGATGGAACATGGGGGCGACACGTGGATTTGCGTGACATCATCATTTGACAGATATCGGACGATATCTGTCGGACGTCGGGGCCCCTCCGAAATCCACGACGACCATTGGATTTAAAGAGTGAGATCTGACGACTATCAGGAAGGGGATATGCGTGGAAGATATGGTCAACGGGCGGCTTAAAATGATAATATTCATTGGTAATTGCGCCTGGCGGGACCCTTCGGGTTTTCAACAAATTTCAATAGTTTTTCAATGTTTTCCTTTGTAAAATCAAATATACCCGACAACTTTAGAAAAAGGCAAAATAAAGGTTTTTATGAAATTTTCCGCATAAAACGTATGAAGGATAAAACTTAGGATGGGTGGGTTTTAATGAAATTTCATGAAAAGGCGCATAATGGTTCCCGACCTTAGGATAAGGCGGGGAAAGTGGGTTTCATCATATTTTTGCCTTTGAGTGGGTAAAATGGTGCAAAAAGGGGTTTTTTCAAGGGTTTTTAGGCAAAAATGGAGAGTTGGCTAGGTAGATAGGTCCTGATGGAGAAAAGGGGTTAGGCTTGGGTTCTTGAGCTTAACCAGGTGTTAATCCAATGCCCTAGTAGTGAAACATATGGCTATAATGCCAAGGAGGGGATATTTATACGTTGTTTAGGGTTTATACACCATGGTGTTATAATAGTAGGGAAAGTGAAGCATAGGGAGCTAGATAATAGAGTTAGAGGTTAATATGGAGGGAGAAGGTGAATGAAGAGTGGTATCACTAAGTTTTCTTGGAGACAACTTAGTTTAAAGAGTAGATCAAAATGAAAATAACTTTGCACAAGAAATGTGGCTTCTAAAGGCCATAAGAACCAACATAAAACCTTGAGTCTCTCTTATGAACACAACTTGTGAAGGGATGTTAGTAATGAGTGGTAAACAAAGGGAAAAAGGGGAGTTAGACATGCTCCACTGTGTTTTTTTCCTTGTTTCTGGTTTGCAAATTTCAGCTTGGAAGGAACACCACTTTTGCAACCCCATCTACCTACCCAACTATTTTACCTAGCATTTTTTGTTTCTTCTTGGAGGGTGCATTTGGACTTGTAGACCCTTGATGTTCCTTTTCTTTTCCCTCAGCTTTTTTGCTTTGATTTTCTATCTAGCACTACCCTTATTTCTTTCAAGGCCCCAGATTAAGCAGTTGGGAACCTTAGTTTTCTCTGCCTAACTACTGATCTGCCAAGATTAAACAATTTGGACAGATTTCTTTCTCTATTCTACAACAAAAATTGAAAACATGGCATGATCCAGATTAGACTGTTGGGTCATCCATCAAAAATTTAATAGGCATGAATGCATGTACACACCTTGTCTTTCCTTGTAAATATGGAATCTTTGTAGCAGCAAAGTAGAGCATATTTGGCACTTGAATTTTCCAATCATGAAATATGAAACCTATTGGTATAGGTATCCAACATGTGCGATTGTCTTCTGCTCTGTTTTACTATTTCTGGTTATTGGTTATTTGATTATGATACATAGATTAATAATCAACATCTAAAAGATAAAGTAAATTATAATTTTGCATAGTATATGAGAGTTTCCTTCTACATAGTTGCGGGTTTAATTAACTGAAGTAGCATATATCATTTGGATTTGAAAAAGGAATATTTGACTTGATAATACTGATTCACCCCCCCTCTCAGTATTATTTCCAACAACTTTGTCGTGGAATGCTTTTGGGAGACAACCTCCACCTCATCGTCTTGCGCCTCAATTTGGGCAATCAGGGCCTGCAAGTCTTCCTCTTCCTCCACTGTTTCAATGGTGACAGATTTTCCCTTCTCCACCATTGACAATTTCCTAAACTGTGGGTTTCTTGGGGATACACGGACTAGCCCCATTGTTTTTTTATCTTTTTGTGGCCACAGCATGCATGGTGATTTTGGAACTTCTAGCATAGCTGCCACCTCTCTAGGCTCCTCATGGGCCACACAGGGCTCCACGATAACTTCGGCGAATCGCACTGTTGTTCTAGCAGTTGTCATTGTGTCTACACTTGAGGATGGTAAAAGTATGTGGCGCTCAATGCTCTGTACTTGCTCAATTCTCAAACAACCAAGTGTTGCCTTGGAGCTAGCCCTGGGGTTTTTATAGCGTCTTTTGAATTTGAATTTGACCCTTCGCCCCACTTCTGCATCATTAATGCCTTCTTAACGGCAGATCGTCCCAAATCTCGTTCTTGATTCGTGTCTTAATTATCCACCACCCACTGCTTTTTTCCTTAAATTGGACCTCTTATCATGAGTAGTGACACCAACAGTCACCTTCCAGCTTATCCGCACAGCAGCGCAACCCCTTACACACGGCTGTGGCCCCTATGATGTTCCGATCCTACGCGCAACCTTCGTCTCACGCATCTCCCATATAGGCTCTTTTATAGTCTCGTGCTCTCTTTCAATTGCTTAGAGTGCTGATACTGTGCTTCCTATAGATAGTCAGGTGGTCACATCACCGGTGCAAGGCTTCAATTTTCTTGCTAGCCCGGGCTGCGGGAACCCCTCAATTACCCTTGTGTCCATCAATGAGTTGTGCTATTCTTTGTATGGTGTGCTCCTCTGTTTACTTTATCTAGTAAGGTGCGGTCACAACCATGGTAGTAGGGTGACAATTTCTTCTAATGCAGTAGTATGGCTGGCTAGACTGTGTCCCATCATGCTTAGATTTTTGGCACAGTATGCTTGCATGACTTCAGTGTCCAGTTTGTTGATTTCTTTGTCCAATGTCATTCTTTTCTTTCTCAGTCGTACCCAATCTATGTCGATTTCATGAAGTTTCAAGTGCCCTCACCAAATGGCTTCGTGTAACTACATAATTCCTTTACCCGATTCCTCATGTACTATCCCAACTATGGGAGCTATCGTATGGGGATTCTTCTCTGCTCTTATGGTTTTGTCTCTTCTCGTCAGTGTTGGGGTCACTTCTGTGCTCCAACTTTTGCTTGTGGCCCTATAGGCCCATCAAATCACTCGTACGTGCAGGTCCCAGTCAGTTCGTCTCACCTGGTGAACTCTTTTCATGATTTCGTATAGCTTTCTGAATGCTCCGTCGTGGAATACTTGTGGTGTGCATCACCACTTGATGTGCTTGCTCAGCACATGTCTATACCCATCGACACTGGTGGGCGCGCAAGTTGCTTTGTCCTGGCTGCCCAACTCTCATTCGATGATGGGGACTTCCAAATCGTAAGTACATCCATCTTCTACATTTGCACTATTTTCCAATGGTCTTCTGATGTGTACTCCACCATCGTGCAGGTGTTGCACGCAATGCCCATTCCAGCGCACCGTATTGCTGCTATTCCGGTACTGTGCTTTCAAATTTGTCCAGGAATTCATCCATCGCTATCACTCCATCATATGTTGGTAGTTCCCTTGCCTTTGTCGTCACGCAATATAGTGATCTAATCATCATGTTGAAATTGAGTGTTATTACTTCATAAAACCGGTTATTACTTCATGTTGAAATTGAGTGTTATTACTTCATGTAGAAATTGAGTGTTATTACTTCATAGTGATCCAAAGTACAGGAACTGTCGCACTCCCATGAGATTATCCCATCTGCAGTCAGGTTCACTTGATCTTGGTATTGCACCATTATCTGGTAAATACAATCTAGCTCATCGTCACACATAGGTTCAGTGTAGCACTTTCCTTTGACTGGATCTAGCAGAACTACTACACGTAGGGACTTTTTCTCAAAAATCATCTTCCGCTTCTTCAGGTTGATGACTCCATTCATATGAGTGGCCCAGTTTATTCCTAGCAACATGGGATATGGATTTCCATCATCAAAAATCTCTATTACTTCCATGTCTATTTGTGTGCTTGTGCCTTCGATATCAAGTGCTACCCCTTGCAACCTTCCCATGGGAAAAATCTTTTGTTGGTTTGCCACTCATAATTGAATAGGGGACCACCATAACATGGGCCTGCCCACGCATTCCCATGTTTACTTTGGTAAGACATTTATGTCCGAAACCAACTTTAGGATTACCTGATCCATTTCATATTTGCTAATCTGTGCCACAGTATTATTTCCCTCCCGGTGTGCAATGCATGCTTTCCCAATTTCTAGACTACGCGTAGTTCCCCTGACTCTGCGTACCTAGCGATCAACTCCTGTAGTCCCTTAATTGACTTATTTTCACACAGTAGTTTCATGCACATCTCCAAAAAGGTAGTAAGCATAGAAGGATCCATCCCTGTCTCTGGTTGATCCTTACTACCTGAAGTGGAGGCCTCCGCGAAGCTCTTCTTAACTTCCATGAATGTCTCCTTTGCGCGTTCTAAGTCAAACTCATGTTCCTTTGTAGGAGCCTTGTGAACCCATGTATCTTCCTCAGGCTGCCTCCCCTTATCTTCCCCTATAGTCGCACCACTTCTAAGCACTATGTTCACATTTGGGTCCTCTTCATGTGGTTTAGACCTCATCATTTGAATATTTTGAGTCAGACTAGGCTGGAGTACTCCTTTCTCACGCATCTTTGTGATCAACGTAGGACAATCTATTGCTTCATGATTGAACTGAGCACAATATGAACAAGATATTCTTGTTGGGTTGGTACAATCGCAGGTGTAGTGCCCTGGTCCTCCGCAATTGTAACAAATTAACTATCTGCGGCCCCTTCCTAGTCCCATTCCTATTCATCCTTGACCCCGCCCTTGAAATCTAGCGCACGCCATCCTCATAGCTGGGTCGAGGGCTCACATTTCTGTCTGCATCCTATATGTTGGGTTCTGATCCGTCATTAACTCGTAGCTACGACAAGTACACTCATCGTGGCCCAATGACCTACAGAAATTACAAAACAGTTGCTGGGGTGCTAATGTATACTTCTGCAACAAATGACAATTATTCGTCATGTGCTTTCCTCCTATCTGACAGATCACGCACCATAATGTGGGTGTCGCACTCGGCCCTGCCTGTGCCTCTAGTCTCAATGGCATTGGCCCCCCTCCTGCCAAGTAGTTCACGAATACTGGACAGTGATCCTTGTCATGGCCCTGGCCCTTGCATTTTATGCACCACACTTCCTCGCTTACCTCTAGCTGTAGTGCCCTATCCTGCTTCAAGCTCTGTATTTCCAAAAATAGATTTTGTAGTTGCATGTGGATTTTTTGAACTCCCAGCCCTAGATCCTATATTGGTGTCTCATGCAACCTCATCATCATTTCCATTGCTTCGGCCTAGGTAGAAAGTTTCTGTTACGATAACGCTGTCCTCAGGTGCGGTGTTAGAGATGCCACAAACCGTGCACGATGCTGCACATCCGTGAGCGTCATATTAGCCTCGCGGATCATACTCTTTAGACACTAGTCCAGATCCCAAGGGTTATTGCCTGAAAGCATCGCGACCTCTTTAAACTCGATGATTAACTGTGTCTCTGATTTCGATCAACTAAATTCTCTGTTTAGCACATTCTGGATCTCTGCTATTCTTGCATTTAGGTGATCAATAGAGTGCTCGATATACCATGTCAACATGAAATCCTGAAGTGTGCTCACCAATGTAGCTTTCTTAATTTTGTCGTCTATGACCCCTTGTGCTTCCCATATTGCTCTTACCACGAACTATAATTAGTTTGGATCCTCATTCCCTACTCCTCTGAATATAGGTAGCTTGATTGCGCTTGCCATGCTGAACTACGGGGGTGGTGGAGGTGGAGTGGGTGGAGATGGAGGTGAGGGAGGTGAAGTGGGTGGTGTCATGGGTGTGGGTGGTAGCTGTGGAATTCACTGCCTTATCAAACTGACTGCACTTCTTGGAGAGACCCGAGCGAGCTCTTCCTTGCTCTCTCATGAAGGTGATATCGAGGGACTATTTCCTAATTCCCCACTACCTTTGTAGATCTTTCCGCTCCACGTTGTTCAAAGCATTAATGTATTCACATAACCCATTTTTCAAATAAGAACATCTTAATCCAGGTATTCAAAGATTTAATGTACTTACCTCGTGGTCCATTGAGGAAACGTCATTCTGCTTCGTTATAGCTTACAATCGTGTCTATCGTAAACTCAGTGATAAATCCCCTTATTATCTAGTCGAGCCAATGGTCCACAACTCACGTGATCTTATCTTCTGATGCTTGTAGTCTGCGCACTAATTCCGTAGTCCACACTATTGATTGGTTGAGCCTACACCTTCCCTAGCTTTCGGCTAACCTCACAATCCACTCGTACAATTTAGAAGGAAAGGATGTGAAGAAGATCCCATGGATTTCCATATACACATAGTGATCCAACCACCCTTTCTTGGATACGTGCGGAGTTCTATTTTCCTATGTCACGAACTCGTGAATCTTTTTTTCCAGCCACTCTTCAATTTCCTTCTTTGTTGGGTTCCAGTGGCATGACATCAGACATCCCTTAGGCATATCTCGGTCCTGGCAATGGATGCTGCTGGGCATAAGGAAGCAGTTTTGAAGGCACGCTTATATCCGTGGATTGATGAGGTGTACACCATTACAACCTCCATTGAAGAAAAACTCACATAGCTACAAGCAATGCAGGAAAGGATCCAAGGCAATAGTTTAGCCACAACAGTCACTGAACAATGTGTTGAGGAAGTACAATAGGCAGCTGCTCAGTGCGCTACCAAACTTGCAACAATCCAGTTAGAGTTAGGAGGTCTTCGCGAAAAGATCTCCACACCAATAGAGTGACTCGAGGGCGAGTCACGATGTTTGTGTTGGGGGCCTGTTGGGCACGGGATCCGCCAAGGGAAGTTTTCGGGCTTAAAGCCTAGATTTTGGTCAAAGATTGTAATTCCAATGTAAAGACTCTGCATTTTGTGGGTGTGCAGTGCGTAGTTTGTAAAGGGATCATAAGGTTGTCCGTGCTTGGTTTTGTTATTGTAATGTCAGTTGTAGAGATCTACCCATGGTCCATAGACCATGGGATTGTATAAATAGAGC
>APFE030958057.1:9608-39345 GCA_000404065.3 Pinus taeda
ATGAACTATCTCTATATATTTGATTATGCTTATTCTAGATCTGTATACTGACGCTTGTAATGATCTGATCTGGGTATAACTTAAGTTTGAAATCGTTGCAAGTCATGTTTGAATATTTATAGATCTGTATGCGGGTTGGCTTTGGTGTAAGCGCGTATGTATGCAAGTTTGGTTCATTGTAGTAGCGTATACAATTTGAGCTATGATATTTGAAGTCACAGGTGGTTCTGGTTGTTGATGGGTTCTGATGACAGTTTAAAGGTGTCAGTTTCTGATTCCTGTTTGGTTGATTGTGTTTAGCTTCAGTATTGATGGATGAGAACTAATATTGGATCAGGATCATAATGACTCATATTTATGTGATATGATGGACTAGATCTGGGTGCTAACACATATATTATCCTTGTATATGTATTGATATGGTGTTTGGGTGATTCAGAAGATTGATTGATTATGTGCTTCAATGATATTAATGGGTCCAGTATGAAAATTGGATGAAACGTGGCCTTTCAGATTATGTGTTGTGCTTCAGGAGTATCCAGTCTGAAAATGTATGAAATGTGGTACCTGGAGGAGAGAAGACTGTAGGTTGACGCCTATGTACTAGTATCTTAGCTAGTACAAGAACTATGGGGGTTGTAGCTCCCTTCCAGGAGAGATTGGAGAATGAGAGGGTTGTAGCTCTCTGCAGGTAGAAGCCTGTGTACTGGTATAAGACTACACCAGTACAGAAATATTGTAAAAGGATTTTCTTATTAAGAAGAAGATTGAGATGACTTGCAGCAGGTGGTTTTCTCCCACATTGGGTTTCCACCTTATATCATGGTGTTCATGTGTGTGGCTTACGTGTGATGATCTGTTCTATTTTACTGCACCTGTTTACTGTTAATATGGTTGATAATGTTCTAATGCACTCATTAAAGATCAACTAAACTGAATCATAAGAAGTTGTGGAAGTAGCATATATGAATCTGAATATGGAAATGAAAAAGTTTTATTGATTTGATAATACTGATTCACCCCCCCCTCTCAGTATTATTTCCAACACCCTCTGTAGGGTGCGATGGGCGGAATGGACAAATGGTAGACACAGTTTGCGAGGTGGAAGATCATGGAATCTTCCAGAAGCTTCCCCTCTGACACTTGCCTCTCTGTTTTCGACCAGGTATGAGTAAGAGATCATCAGTCTCCAAGTGGAATCAAGAACTATCAGAGGTAGGACACTAATCAAAACCCCAGAATATGACTCAACCCCCTACAATCATCTATATATGGATCCCTCATCACAGAGATCCGGAGGCTGGAATCTTGTATCTTGTAGAGAAGTGTTGTTGGTTTTCTAGTGAAACTTCATAGTGTTGGGTGATCTAAGATTTAATTGAGGTGAAGAAGGGCTTTCTTTCTGGAGGATGATGCTGGGTCAGAACTATTGGTTATAATCCTCTTGCTATTCTTGATACTAATAAAGCTATTCAAGTTTTCCTCCATATTCTTGTATGTATGAATGTATATGCATTTGTATGGTTAATACATATTTGGTCCTGTGTTATTTATGAATATAGATCTCTGTTCTTCAATAGTAGTATGCTGCTTTGATTCCACAGGTGCTCTTTGAAGCTGGGCAAACGAAGAAGAAGCGGCAAAGATCTATCAGGAAGGAGAGGAACCAAGTTAGGAACCAAGCGCAAGACTAAGGTTGGTGTCCTTTGTTCCACTCTTATCTATTTTCATAAAGGAAAACGAAAGTAGTCTTTACTTGTTTGTTTCTAAGATAGCTACCAGTCTTAGTGGGAATAGCAGCTCCGAGTGGACACTATTCCTGGAAACAACCTCGAACTCACCTTCACCTCCTCCTCCTTTCGAAGTGTAGGAACCTCTCATACACCTTCCTTGACTCACTGCATCACTCACACACTTGTTGCTGACAGAGTTATTCTACTTTACTTTGCATGACACCGTAGTCAAGGCATTACCTTATGACCCACTACTGGGACTCCTACACCAAATGGTCAAAGGTCTAATTGGGACTTCTTACGGGGGAGATCCCCTTAACATGTTGGCGGGTCCAGCCCTGTCAAGACACCCTCAGCAAAAATTGGGGGGGGGGGGTAGTTCTATCATATTGAGACTTAATTCATTTCTTCTGGTCTTCAATTAATAACACTACGAATAAATGAGTTTCATTGAGCCTTTTGAGGTAAAGTAAACATTCCTCCTCAAGTGAGGTATCAGGGAGTAATTCGATAGCTAGTTTCAGTGAAGGAATTTCACACTCAATAAGAAGAGTTGCCTCTAGACCATACATCAGCTGAAAGGGTGTGAATCTAGTGGTGGGCTTAGCTGTGATTCAACAAGCTGAAAGATATGAATATAGCATAAGATGCCAATTTTATTTATGCATCCCAATGGTGTGTTGAAGCATGGTAACTAAGACTTTGTTGACTACCTCAACCTGGCCATTGACCTGTGGATGATAAGGAGTTGAGTTGTCGTGATGCAAACCCAACTAAGCAGTGAGTTCTGCCATCATGGAATTTAGGAAATGAGATCCATGATCAGTAATGATGGCTTGAGGGACAACAAATCGAGCTATGACATGGTTGAAAACAAATTGAGTAGAATTTTTACCGTCAGCATCACGTGTGGGTATCACCTCGACCCATTTAGTGAAATAATTAATGAGGACGATGATATAACCATGATCCCAAACTAAGCGAGGGTTACATGTCATGAAATCAATACCCCATTTAGCAAAGGGAACTACGGTAACAACTGGGTGTAGGGGTATGGGTGGGGCACGCTATTTATAGTTGTAAATCTGGCAGGTGTGACATTTTTGGACTACTAAAATGCAATCTTTAAATATCGAAGACTAGAAATAACTGACACAAAGGATTTTATTAGTAGTAGCATACCCTAACATGTGACCACCACAAGCCCTAGAGTGACATTCATTTAGTACTCTCTCAACTTCTTCGAGTGTCAAACATCTACGAAGGATGGAATCGACACCAACAGTGTACAATGTATCGTCAATGATTTGATATGGTTGGGACTGATGTCAAATGCGGCAATGTTCAAAATTAGGCAACTCTGATCGAAAATTTTGGGTTTGGAGATAGACAATAATATCCCCGTACCATGGGTTAAGTTAGTGTTGATGAGAAAGAGAGAATCGACAGGAATGAGCTCATCAAAAGCCGTAGATGTGGTTGCGGAGGGAAGGTCAAAAATTAACTCAGCGAAAACTAGTGATTTATTTTATTTGGTTGTAGAAAACTCCAAATAAAACTCCTAAAGGATAAAAATTCACTTAGAATATTTTCCCCCAAGCAACTGACGAGTCAGGATATAGGTCATGGGGCCACAATTAGAAATCACAGTGGTTTTCTGCAAGAGAATTTAATGTCGAATTGAACAACATGAACAGGTGGTAAAACAAGTTTCTTGACATGGGTATATTGAGTTTCAGTATCAATGATATTTCATCTTAAGTAGTAGATCACCTGTTCATTTCCATTGTCTTCGTCTTGCACCATTGCCATTGCAATAGTACAATCGGCTACGACCAAGTACAAGAAGTAACCGCGGTGATAGTTGGGGGGATGCAACAAAAGAGCCTTAATGAGGGTTTTCTTTAATGAATGAAAAGATTTTTGAGACATTTCATCCAAAATAAATGGGATCCCCTTTTCTAGAAAACGAGTAAATCTCTTGGCAAGTTCAACATAATTGGGTACAAAACGATGAAGGAAATTAGCTTTCCCGTGCAAGCTTTGCAACTGATGTAAATATGAGTGAGGGGGTAAATTCACAATGGCCTCAACTTTGAGGGGGTCAATCCAGATGCCTTCCTTAGATACCACAAACCCTAGGAGACAACCAGATTCAACACAGAAGACACACTTATGCAGATTTAAATGAATATTGTAGTTCCTTCAATGAAGAAAAATTGCTCGAAGGTGGCCAGGATGATCATGACACTCAACAGAATGTGTTGGTAAGTCATTAAAATATAGTTTAATGATGTGTTTGATGTCATGAGAAGCATAAGACATCGCTCGTTGGAAGGTAGCGCCGACATTTTTCAAACCAAAAGCGAGTTTTTTGTAGGCAAAGGTTCCTCAAGGAGGGATAAAATAAGTTTTATGGTGATTGACGAGAAGAATAGTAATTTGGATGTAGCTATAAAAACTATCCATAAAATTCAAAATCTCACTCCCGACACCTTCATCAATGATTTGACCTATAAAAGGAGTTGGATAATCATCTTTAGGACATGCTCGATTGATATCATAGTAATCAATACAAACGTGAATAGTCTATTGTTTTTTAGTCATAGGGAAAATGTTCGAAACCCAAGCTGTCAATGGAATGGGGTAAATGAAACCAACCTTTAGAAGTTTTTCAACCTCTCCCTTTATAATGGCTACCTTTCTAGGGTGCACTGGACGAAGTCGTTGACGAACAAGCTTCACATTTCAGTAAGTAGGAACTTCATGCACAACTATAGTCAGATCTATGCCATGTATTTCTTCATACGACTAGGCAAAGACATCGTGAGATTCCTTAAATAGGGAAGTGTAAATATCAATCTCATCCAAAGAACAGGAAACCTCGACATGGATGTTCTAAAAAATTCCTAGTTTAACATAATGTTTACATGCATTGTAGCAGTAATGTTCCCCATGTTTCCCTCAAACAAAACTCCATGCACCAAAATGTTCGTTTGAAGTGGATGGGTAAATGTACAGGAAACAAATCTATCTAAACATAATGAAATATCCTCGAGACTCGGGAGAAACGAGGAATGATTATGAGCATCATTCCATGGAGTTTCCCCAAGAGACATAACCTCGATGAGACTCTCATCAGTGGGAAATGTCACGTTCAAGGGATCCAGAAAATCCAAAGAACCAAGCCAAGGGGACTGTGAATATGCATCTTGATGCATACTGAGAGTAGCATGACTTTTATAAGTGACAATTGAAGCCAAAACAATAGCTTGATAGGCTTTTTCAGTTGGGTTGAGTAGCATGACATCGCCAAAAGAATCAACCTGATCGAGGTGAGGAATGATCCAAGGATCATGAGAAGTGGAGATCATGTTGACAAAAGAAACGTTTGGAGGTGGGAGGGAAAAAGTTCCCATAAGAGCGAAGTGTTTAAAAATACCTGGCCTAATACTCTCATAAGGGATGTCAGTATTTCCCACATATGGCACATTTCTATTTGATGACCCAGAAGAGAAAAAGGCTAACTGATCAACAGTGACTATTTCCCCTCATGAGGAAAACATAGCACTTAGAACAAAGAAGAAACCACGCAAAACATGGAATCATTCAAACTTCGACCAAGTAGAAGGTTATAATTCAAATTTGCATCAACGACTTCTACTTCTAAGTCAACAGTTTTCCCTTCCAACGTTATAGGCAAGGTCGTGAGAATATCATAAGGACGAGATTCTCTGCCATCAAAGGCTTCTAAGTTGTTAGGAGACTAGTTGAGAGGCGGAGAACCTATACCTTTCTAGCATCAAACAAACATGATGCAGGTGGAAGCACCCTCACCAATCATAGTCTGACGAATCGTTTTTCCTTTAGTAATGACTTGGATTAAGAAAGGAAGTTGATGGGGAAGACACAGAACATGATTTTTCTAGGTCAAAGGTAATCAGACTCGAATCCATAGGGTCAATTCCTCCTATAGTAGATAGTAATGCTTTCTGCTACGATGGAGAGCTCTGGAAAACTTCCAAGGAAGACATCGTCGAAGGCGCCTAAGCTAAATCTTTCACAATATTGTAATGTTGGGCAGCTTATGCATTCAGATTGTAAGATGATTTCTGAAGGGCATCCTTGGGAGGTGGTTGGATAACGCAGTCATTACTAGGTCTCTCAATATGAAGAGGATTGGAACTGGGTGGAGCATAAGTGGAATGTGTATCAATAACTTCTTTATCCACAACCTCTTTGGGAGGAGTCGGATAGTATTTTGACCAAGTGGCGACATAAATAGTTACCATTCCACTCATATGAACTTGAGAACCCCAAGATGTAGAAGATTGCAGTTGTTTTACCAATTAGGTTTGCTATGATGGAAAAGGTTCTTTTAGTACAACCGGTGTCCCTTAAGTGCCTTTTAACAAGCAACTGACTTCCGCGTGATGGGGATAACCCTTGGTATAGCAATCTTCCTCACAAATGAGGCAAGGATATTTGGGCTTACATTTAGATTCATCATCAACAGACGATTTCGAAGGATCCTATTTTGGGTTATCATGTTTTGCTTTTCCTTTTCCTATTCAACCTTTGCAGTAGAACATAGACAAAGGCTACAAAACCTTTAAAAAGGTTATGAAATCTATTTACAATAAAATATGTTGCTACAAAAGTTGTTTGCTATGGGAGTTTCGAAAGAGATACTCAATTCAAATTACATAAATAATAATTGAAAAATCATGTATGTTAGTGAGCTAGATAAACCATAAACTTATAAATCACTATACTATATCTAAATATCCCTTTATGTATGTGTGTATTATAAATAATACATAGAAATATTAATATAAATGAGATCAATTTTAACTTTCATTCTCCAAGACTTATATTATGGATTCCTTCTCACTCTATATATGTTAATTATTGATTCTTATTTTCTTATATATTTCATAATTTATTTTCTCTTTCTCTAAAGTTTATTGTAAAACCTTTTTTTTGAATAATTAAATTAGTTATATATAATAACATTATTCTATTGACATTTCGTTCGAAAAAAATAGTTGGCTAAGAAAACAAGATAAATATTAAAAAAATAAGATATAAAATTAATTAATTAAAATATTAAATGGATTCTATCAATCACGGAGATGTGGTTCAATATCCACCAAAAGTCAAAGAAGTGCTCCGAGTCTCGTGACTAAAGAATCTTTTTCCTATTACATGATTACAATCAATCCTACAGAAAGAATATTATCTACAATGTGGATGCCTTTTAACCAGTTAAGGCCCGCGAGGAAACTGGCCATGAATAGTCCTCATGACTGGACAACATAATTACACAATGGAGCTTTCTAGATAAACCCACAAAAACCTTTTTATGAAGAAGGACTAGCATTATGGGATGATTCACCAAGAGTTGTTATTCGTAGGAACCTACTTCTGGGATAAATGAGGCTGACCCATGCCTTTGTATAGATCCACCAAACTATCATAGGTTTATTCAGCACATATTGATGCTTTATTTTAGTCATGACTAGCCATTTGTCATCACTAGTCATAAATTGTTGTAGCATATGGTGATCTGGATAATTCAGCAGATCACTTACGGTGGTACAAGGAATATGAAAACATTCAATGTCATTTCTATGGTAGCATTTGTCACATGACATCTGAAAATAACTTTCATAAAAGATTGGATCTATAGTAGTGCAATTTACTCCAAAATCTCTCCACTAGTCACCTAACCATCCTAAAAATTGATTTCTTTGCATGCTCCCAATTGATCCAAATTTTAATTTTGTATAATGGATTTCTTTCTTTCCATCAAAATTTAGGAGATCCAACCATAATTTTTTGTAACCTACAAAATTAAAAACAGCGTTAGGAAAAATAAGATTAGGAGTATTTTGTGGCCATAAGATAGGAGAATTTATGGTGATTGTCTAATCTGTGTTTCTGGTTTTGTTGATGACTAAATATCTATCGTAAATATTTATTTGTCTTCCTCCTTCAGAACAAATCATTGCGATGTCATGGAAAATATTTTGTAATTCCTCTTCTACTTGATGAGCTACAGCCATACTGCTAGTATACACCATATCATGGATCCAGCGATTTCCTTTGGGAAATACTCTTCTTTCAGGCACTAGGTGTAAAATATCTGTATGTGGCTGTAGATCCGCATCTAAGACTTTTTTTTGTCTTAGCTACCAGGTTGGCTTCCAGTTCTCCTTGTATTCCTCCCAGCTTTGGTCCTCTCTGATAGTTCTGAGAACTTCTTGTTGATTATCTGGGTCCCATTCAGTAACAATAACAAAAACATGTTCTTATTCTTGTGACTGGGTTTGTATGTATTCTCGGCTGAGAAAATTAGGTAGATAGTTGTCTTCTCCTTTGATTTGTTCCACTTCGAAATCAAAATTTGTAAAAAGGGCTTGCCATTTGGCGAATTTGGCTTCTCCAGGATTCTTGATATCTTTATTAAGCACCTTCTTAAGGGCAAACACATCTGTCCTCAGAAGAAATGGTTTATTGACCAGATGGATCTCGAATTTGTCGATGTTATTCCATGCTGCTTTCACCTCTTTTTCTATAGTAGAATATCTTTTCTCAGTGGGGTTCCATGTTCCTGAAGCGAATTGGATAACCTGTTCTTCATTATCTTTTTTCTGTTTTAATATACCGCCCCATCCGATGTTGTTGGCATTCGATTCTACAATCTTATAAGTTGCATCATCAGATATATATAGTATGGGAAGGTCTCTGACCTTGGCTTTAATCTTTTGAATTGCTCTAGTATGGAGTGGAGTCCAAGGTTCAGGATTTTTGCACAGCCTTTGATTTAATAAGCTACTGTCCTTGGCGCAGTCTTGATAGAAATTACTTACATAATTTAGACAACCAAGAAATCTTTATAGTTGCGTCTTGTCTGTAATGATGTCTGGAAATTTGTTAGAGAATTCCAGAGCATGTTTTTGCAAGGATATTTGGCCATTGAATATAGTATGGCCAAGAAATTTAATGGAAGTCTGAAAAACTTTGATTTTATTTTTTCTTAATATAAGACCATTCCTTTTTATTGTATTTACAAAGGTCTGTATATGTTTAAAATTATCTTGCAATTTTTTTGAAAAAATAAGTATATCATCTATATACAGAATCAACCAATTGAAGAAGGGTTTGAATATAGAGTCCATCACCTTCTAGAACTTGGATGGTGCATGCTTTATGTTGAAAGGCATTACGTTCCATTCATAATGTCCCGCTGGGACACTGAAAGCTATTTTGAATTTATCCTTCTCTGATATAGCAACTTGCAAAAATCCTAATTTCAGATCGAACTTGGAAAATATTTTTGCTCCTGCTATTTTGCTTATCAGATCTCGTGGGGAATCAGATATGTATTATCTGCTAGTACTGAGTTCAAAGGATTATAATTAATGACTAGCCTTGGGATGCCTCTGATTTGTTCTGCTCTTTTATTTACATAGAACTCATAACAATTCCACGGCTCTCTGATTCTCTGATCAATTTCTTACTCAATAGATTCTTGATTTCTTTTTCGTAGAGCTCACGATATTCCTTGTTCATTGAAATTTCCTTACTTTTACATGGCTTACCTGTATATTCTGTTTTATAGGGAAATTGAACACAATATTTCTTTCTCTGCGAAAAAGCATTTGGATCTTATGCACAACACTCTTTCTCTATTTGTGCCTTTAGTTTTGAAATTTTCTTTTGTATTGTTGGTAAGCTTAGCTATTGTGAGATATGAATGGTGGATTTCAGATCTTTTAGATCTGTTAGCTTTGATTCAACTTTCTTTAGCTCTTCCATAGTTTGAACCATTGTTGAGACTCGTGGAGCTGAGACATATGGTAATTTAATTTTTCTTGGGCCACTCGAGGATGTAGGAAGAGTAATAAAATATTAATTTTAATTTTATGCAGTGATTATCAAAGTAGATAGATGCCTTGGGAATTTCATACTTCAGTGTTTTACTTCCCAAGCCAATAACTTTTCTTTCTGCTGTCATCCAATATTTAGCAGGGATCACTTTTGTATTTAGAATATTTACGTCTGTTGCAGAATCAATAAGAACAGTCAATTTGAACATCTGACCCTGTATGCAAATATTTATTTGTACATGATGTTGCTGGTATTCGATGGCGAGTATCCTCATTTCCTAAAAACCTGAAGCAGTATCTTTTCTTCCTTCATAAATCTATACATTTGGCCTATAAAATTCTTTTGTATCATATTCTTCTATAGGATCTACTTCATCAATGGATTTGCCTTTTTCTAATCTCACAATCTGAGATTTAAGAATAGAAATTTCAGAGTTGAGATTGTGAATTTCATGACTTACCTCCCCCAAGGTAAGCGCTTACCTTATCCTATTGTTGATGTCTTTGGAATGATTTTGCACTCTTTTCATAAGAGGCATCAATGAAGAGTGGCTTCTTTGAAGAACTTCTACTAGAAAATTTCATTTGGTCCATGAAGGCTTCCATAAGGCGATTCTTCATTTCTCCTTCTTCCATAGCTCTTATTTGGGACAAGATTTTTATCTCATCTTCTTCTATCTGTGCCATGAAATTTTTTTCTTTGTATTTCTATGGTTGTATATCTTCATCAGAAGATTCATTAGAAATTTCAGATTCAGAAGAGAAAATAGATTTACAATTTTTAGAATCTGAACAATCACAAGCATTTGCATAAAAATTTAATTCTTCAACTTCTTCTTCTGAAGTATGTATAGAACTAGAGCTTTCAACAGATGAGTCAAGCAACTGTTGCTGCTGAATATGGGGGTGTTCTTTGATCACCATATTGGGGCAATGATCAACTTTATGATTTCTAGACCCACACCTCATGCAAAGATACTGAGCCTCTGTTTTTGGAGTTTTTAATTTTTGATTTTGGGGCTGAGATTTCTTGCCTCGATTTCTTTTTGATTCTTCACCTACTGGACAATTATTTGTAGTATGTCCATTTTCGTCACATAACCAACATGTCAATTTATTCCATTTTTCTTGCTTGGCACTATGCAGGTGAATATCAAATGGTTTATAATAATGTGTCTTAGGGACATATTTGTAATATCCCTTCCTTTTATGCTGTAGAAAAGATCAGCCTTTTTTATAGACATATTTGGGCACTGAAACCCCAATCTCATATGTCCATAAACCAAGGGCTTATAAACCCCTAAAAGTGTTGTTTCATACTCTAAAGGAACAAGGTTAGCTGATTACATTATCTCGCAGAAGTTCTCCCTGAAAAACTACTCGAAACTGGTCAAAACTAGACCATATAGACTGCTCATTACTAAGGGTGCGATGCATCTCACCTACTACATGCAAAAAGTGCAATGCATACTGAAAAACCCTTCTGTAGGGTGTGATGAGCTAGAGCAGACAAATGGCAGAGGTAGTTGGCTAGGTGGAAACCCAGAGAATCTTCTAGAAATTGTTCATTTGACACTTGCCTCTCTCAGTTCACCTAAGAATGAGTAAGAGATCATGAAATCTCCAAGTGGAACCAAGAACTATTAGAGAAATGACACTAATCAAAATCCCAGAAGCTGACTCACCCACTTGCAAATATCTATATATGGATCCCTCATCCTAGAGATCCAGAGGCTGGAATTTGTATTT
Source organism: Pinus taeda (assembly GCA_000404065.3). NCBI lineage: Eukaryota > Viridiplantae > Streptophyta > Pinopsida > Pinales > Pinaceae > Pinus > Pinus taeda. The sequence goes on from APFE030958057.1 coordinate 20,986, forward strand.
TGTAAGGAAGTGCTGTTGGTTTCTTTATGAAACATCATAGTGTTGGGTGATCTAGCTTTTCATGAGGTGAAGAGGGCTTTCATGCTGGGAGGATGGCGCTAGGTCAGACCAATAGGTTGTAATCCTCACTTCTACTACTTCTATCAATAAAGCTATTTGAGTTTTCCTCCGTATTCTTGTATATTTCTTAATCTTGTATTGATATATGCATTTGTATGGTTGATATACATCTGATCCTATATTGTTTATGGTTATAGATCTCTTTGCTTTGATGGCATTATGCTGCTTTGACTCTATAAGTGTTATTTGAAGCGAGACAAGTAAGGAAGGAGTGGCAAAGCTCTATCAAAGGGGAGAGGAAACAAGCAAGGAGCCAAGCGAAAGATTGAGGTTGGTACTCTCTACTTCTCTCTCATCTATCTCTCATAAAGGAAAACACAAGTAACTTTAGTTTGTTTTTTTCTAAGATAACTACCCGTCTTAGTGGGACTAGCAGCTCTGAATGGACACTAGTTTTCCCGATAACAAAATGGCGACTCCGCTGGGGAGCACATAGCTTGTTTGTTTGTTTCTATTTGTTTGATTTATAAACTACAAACGGAGCCTGAAGTTAAGCGAGCTAGCCTTCGAATTGCTTTTGCTATGCAACTGCAATGTAGATCAACGTTGCTTCAGTCAATCTCTAGGTTAGTTTATGAACTGAACATCTGACTTGCAAACATCCTAAGTGCCCTGGTGGTAGCTCAAGTAACCTCATTAGATCAGCCCCTATGCTTTGTGTTTATTGCCTATCATTAGCTCAGCCTAAATCCCTGAAAGAAGCTACAAACTATGAGCAAAAACCAAGCTTAGTCGCGTCCCTGGACTAGTGCACTGTCTCTCATTGGCAGTCTGGATGCATCGCACCTCCCGTGTGCTGCAGGTGAGATGCATCCCTGTTTCCCTGTGTTATAGGTGTGATGATTAGATGAGACTATTTCTGCCTCAATATTTTCTTTTTTTCTTCATTGTCTTTAGCTTTATTCAGCAGTTTTGCTGTCTATGATCAGTATATCACTGTGTTGTGCTCTGCAAACAACCCCCCATTTCATATCATTTTTATTCATAAAACATCAACATATGAAATGGGTCCCTTTAAAGTAAAATTGATATCAATACTTTTATTGTTTAAAAAGTTCGATATTCAAATGAAACCATTTTATAAAACCCTTTTTGAACAAACCCATTTAAAGAAATAAAGTGAATCTTGGTCATTACGATAAAGTGATCGCAAGATCGCATATCGCAATGACATAAGAAATATATATAAGTGGCACAAGCTTTCCGCCGATGCGATATCGCAATCGGCGATCGGCAATACTCCATGCACATCTCAAAGCGCCCTATGCCCTTAGTCCCGATGCGATGCGCAATCGGCGTTCGGCGATCGGTGGTCTGTTTTCACTTAAGTCTTGATGCGCACAAAGCTTTCCGCCGATGCGATATCGCATTCGGCGATCGGCAGTATCCAATACACATCCTTAAGGCGCACTTGTCATACACCCGATGCGATGCGATAAAGCGCTGTTTTCAATAAAAAGCCGTTAAGTAATGGGATAGCACAATTCATTCATATTTAAAGCTTGATCACTTGCGCTCAGCCGCCAAAACGTCCATTGCATGCTTAAGGGAATTATTCACCCGAATAACGATATAATGGGCATTTAAAGGATGACAGGTTTTATACGGCCAATTAATGAGATCATGTCTTAAAATCTTTCTATGGATTGCATCTGCGCCCATTTTAAAAGCTAAATACCTTATTGTGCACCTATTCATATACTATCGTCACTTGCAAGTTTTCATTGTTATCTCTCTGTATTACGCGCAATTGCCTCTCTGTGCAGAATTCATCCATAGACAGAAGTCTGAGCAAGATGGGAAAGAAATCCAAGAAGATTGCGGGTGCTTCTGCTCCACCAGTTGCAGGACAAGCTGCTGTAAACAAGAAGAAGGGCCTAATATCTGATACTACATGCATGGGTCTCACCTGAGTTACTTGGCAAGGCACTTACGACCTAATTGAAGCCGAGAAACCACAGAAGACGGTAACAGAAGCTAGCGCGGATTCACTACGGAAGTCTGATTGTACTCTCAAAGATTTAGCCGACTCTTTCCTTCACAGAATAGCAACCAGGGAGCAAATTCTCCCATACACAGACGTTGTGCGATGGACGATTGAAGAAATCCCAATCTTGGACAAAACTTTCAGCACCAGAGATGGGAGGATTTTTGGATCATTCAAGGCAGATGACCTAAGGCAAATGTATCATTTGCCCGAGCCAGAGAAAATATATAACAAGGACTTCCTGGAGAAGTTTGCAAGCGAAAATGAAATTGAATCCGAACCCATCAAGGATTGGAGACAAAATCCGAACAACACAAACACGAATCTTCCGGTAAGTACTCGGTTGATTTCTTTGGCTTCTCCTTATTTGTTATTGCGGGGATAATGATGTGTAGGCTATGGGGATTGCATGACTCTGCTAGTTTTACCATAGAAATGGTTCCTCTTATGGAGGCAGCAGTAAACAGTATAATTATGGATTGGGCTACTATTCTCTCGGATAAACTAGCAGTAGCTGTTCGTGATTTTAGAAATAAGACTGTGGTCACTGAAAGGGTAATTACCCCATTTTATTATAATGCATATATCTTAGACACATTATGTTTCAATTCCGAATTTCCTGTCCTCGGTTGGAGGTGGACTGCACAGGACCCCTCACCCATTCATATATATCACCAAAAATTGTGGAAGTCTTCTTACAAACACTACCTGTATAAAATCTGCAATGGCTTTATGGTACCCATTTACTATTCCATTTTTGATAAACCCATTCCGAAGATTTCCTATCATGCTTCCTTTGATTTACCAGCAGTGGCAAGTTGGTTCGGAGAAGAGAAATTTACCTATATCAGAGTTTACGGCAGCCAAGCCAACCCACATGTTCCCCTTTATATGTTCTAGATAAGCTGCTAGCAAGAGAAATCGCATATCAGATTATGGCTTAAAGTACTACAAAGACTCTCAAAAGAGAAAAGAAAAGAGGCTGGCCCTCTTTTCCCTTGAGGTGTGGTGTCTATACGCTGCATGATCTCAAACATGCAGAAAAGGAAGCCACAAAGATTCAATCTTTAACTCTGGCCATAATCCCAAACAGGGCATTTGATCCAAAGCTAGTTGCCTATGCCGCATTAGACCAGGCCAAATTGACAAAGTTGAGATCAGGAGATATATTTGATGACCTGTTCACTTCAATTGAAACCATAGGTCAGGCTAAAGAACTCGCTAAGATGAAATATAATGATGAAGGGTTGACAGAGTTCAATAAACTTAGAGAAGAGAGGTTGCAAACTCTGCCTCTAGATTTACTAGCAATGACCCCAGCGACATCGTCAAGCGAGTCTGGTTAGCAACAGTTAAAGGAACCTCCTGCTATAACAAAATATCATAATAAGGAGCAGGAGGAAAAGCAGAGGAAAGAACAAGAGGGAAAGCAGAGGAAAGAGTAGGAACAAGTACAGAAGGAGTCTCAAATTGAGAAAGGGAAACAGACCACCACTGATGCCAATGTGAACACTAACACAGACCCGAAATTGCTCCAGGAATGGCAACATTTTCATTCTATCATCAATGGAGTAGAAGGCTCAAAAGATACAGACGCTTCTAAGACTAGCGACACGCAAGACATTACTTCACCTCAGGTCCTAAGTGGAACCAGCGGCCCACCCAGTTCTAAGGATGTAGAGATAATTCCAAAAGACCCCACCGATCAAATCATTCTGCAGATAGAAGATATTCCTCCATTGGATGTTTTCTACAGCCCGAGGCATAGAGCAGTTGTAAAGAGATCAAGGAAAAGACGAAGGATTGATCAACCTTCTATCTTTCTAGAACAAACAGTCACGGGTAATGTAGTATGGAAGGAGAAATTGGACCCCTCCGATGACCTAACAAAGCTGTCACAGTATGCTGGAGCCTATTCGGCAGCAACAATCGACAAAGCATCGGAGGTAAGCCTTCTATTGAAGAATAAGGACCAAGAAATCTCTGCATTATAGGCGTAATTGGCTGAGACAAAGTAGAAGACAGCGCAAGCAGAGGAGCAGTTGCTGGCACAACAACTAATGAACAATCAATTAACCCAGCAATTGCAAGCAGAAAAGCAAAGGATCGACCAAAGTGCGATCCAGAAACAGAAAGAATTGACGGAGGCATTGGCACAGTTGAGAACAACGAATGAACAAATGATGAAAACCAAAGATGAGCAAATCGCTCAAATGTCATCGCAGCTAGAAAAGATGAAAGGTGCTTCGCAAGTGGCAGAGTTCAGAAAAGAAGCATCATTGATAAAAAATGTGTTAATATCTCAGGTTAGACTCTTGTGTCAACAGATCGCTCAAGCTAAGCCACTGTGCGAGTTAACTATATCTATAAATGAGCAGGTAGAGAAGGCCAGGGATGAATTAAATCAAGCCGAAGAGGCTATTACTGCATATCTTGACTGGCAAGATTCTGATCAGGGAAAAGCAGCAAATTTGCCCAGGATACTTGAAACACATAAGGATATACTTTTCATAGAATGGCACACTCAGGTGATGAAAGCAGAGAGAGCGGCCTCAAGATGTAAATCAACTTCTAGCAATCTAGTTGATTTAGTCAACAACACTCTCTACTTGGCAAATATGATTTCCCAATGTACACCAGGAAAGATGACAACAACAAATACATTGGAGCAATCATGTTATCCTGAGTTAGAAGAAAAGGGAAGATTAATTGCCGGGATTAATAGTTTAAACTTGGAAGCATATTGGCTCTTCCTAATTAAGCCACATACGCAAAGAGTCGCCCTTAAGTGTTTAATAGATGCAATCGGGTGTATGATCCCAAATATTCAAGATGCCACCTATGCTGCCCAGCTCAGTTCACGCCTCAACAAACCTCCGGAAGTTGAGCCAATGCTCGCAATAAATCAGCTTAGATTCAAAGGAAAGCAGCCGACTTGATGAATCACCTTCCAGCTTGCCAGATCGCTAGCCAAAATAGGATCAAAAGTTATTGATATCAATTTAGTAGCATTTCTGTTTAGTAGATATTTAAATTAGTATTGTATTTATAGACCCTCTCATGTTTTTAGAAAGGGTCGTAAAATTTTGTAAGAGACTTAATAGACTGAAGTTTGCACTACTGTGCTTCAGTCAATATTCTTTTATGAAACTTGACCAGTTGTTCTTAATTTAATGAGGAAGCTTCTTTATGCAATTGTGCACTATTTTCGTTGATTGAGAATGTTTTTGCGTTAAAGGAAGAACTGCAAATAGCGATTGATATCTGGGAGTGTCACACAGCTCATATGGTATTTTTATCTATGTCTGAATTCATTCTGTTTTTATGAATTGTTATGTAATTATTTTTGCTATCGTTGATTATATGCATGCGCTATAACAACAGATCTTATTCATTCCACTATTGGATGTTTAGTGATGTGCCTTTGCTTTTAATCATGTGTATGCAATGATATAGATGTTTAAAGTGTGGTAATTTCGCTTCAATCGCTCTGCTTAACTATTTAAGCACACCAATCTTAAATGAATTAATATCTATGTTGGAAAGATACAGTCATCTATATGCTTGTATTTTAGACACAGAACATCAAAAGCTACGCTTTAGAGCTCAATAGATTCCCGGGATAGTTCCATTTATTTATACTTTCTGTCAATAGTTTTAGCCTTTCGCTCACCGCTAGTGTAGTCTATAAATCATTCACTCATCCCATTTATCTATTTCTGGGAAACTGGTCCCATTATCCCTAGTCGGAGCCACTATCCCAAACAGAAAAGGAGTTGTACTAAGGTCCGGACCGGGTGGTTTCCCCAATGTTGTTGCAGCGATTTTCGAGGCATCAACACACTATTGAAACTACCTTCCTTTGCATTATTCAGCCTCCATTGTTTAATGAATTGTGAATGTTTTTATGTATTTTTCGTCATTTACAGTTCTTCTTTGCAAATAGTATCTTAATTGAACTGTTGTCTTTTGATTTGAAAGTGTCACAAGTGTCATTTTCAGTCAAAGAAAAGAGTCCTCCTCTTTTTTAGAAGTTGATTACACTTTTGCCATTGTATTTGATTTGAATTAATAGCATTTCAAGTGTCAAAAGAAATTTTAAATTCGAAATTGAAAGTGTTGCTCTTAGTCTTCCTTTTGTTTTTTGAATTCGAAATCGCAAAGTGGTCTTCCTTTCGTTTCTTGAATTCGAACTTGTAAAGTGTTGTATTAGTCTTCCTTTCATTTTTGAAGGAAAATTTGTTAGTATGTCGCTTTGAAAGAAAAATAGTTCAGATTTGTACTTAGCATTCTTTTTGTCATTCACACATTAAGAAAGAAAAAAAACAAATACATGCATGTGCATTTTCATTTAGACTGAAATTGATTTAGGACAGTGCATCTTAGTGTGTGCTCTCTGCTCTATGTTGAAAGAATTTTACTTCTCTTTCCTTACTAGCTAGGATTTTCATTGCAAAAAGAAAGTAAATGACTGTTTATCATCTTAGATTGCATATTTAGGAATTGTATATCTACATTGCGCGGTGAACCTTGAAGGCAAACTTCTTAAGAAATATCAACTATAAAATAAATTTCAATGAACATAAAAATGATTTGGAACCTAACACACAACATCTAGAAGTCTAGGCTAGAGACATATTCCAGCGTCGTAAAGCCTGGTAACTATCATTTTCATCATAGGTTGGGTGATTCCTCCTCTTTTATACGACAAGTGCCAGTATGGACTTGTGCTCCCACGTACCGTCGAGTATATATTGAGAGACCACAATAGGCTATATCCTTTATCCTTAGGAAGCCGTGTCTGCTGCCCTATCAATCGCAATGCACTGTACATAGCATTCAGCAAGATTGTCTACCGTACCTTAAAAAGTATTCTGCAGTTTTGCGATTGGTTTGGTAATCCCTTTGTCTAGATTTCCAGAGTAGTCACTTTCATTCCTTTTTAGACTCCTTAAAAGAAAAGGTCCATCTGAGCACTTGGTCACTTCAGTTCATTAAAATCGAAGGCGACTAGAGTATCTTTAGATTTTTCTGTACTTTAGAAAATTGAAAAAGAAGTTGTCAAAAACGTCATAAAATTTAATTTAATCGGAATAACATCATTGTTCCCTCGTTGGTCTTAGGTTGAGAAAATGGAGTCCACCAATCAAGGATTTCCCCTTGGGGGGAATCCTAGTCCCTTCTTCTCTTGGGGAGATGTTGGGGCACCTCATATGGCCACATTGTCCCTTGTAGGACTGACAATTGGCCTACCAGTATGGATTTTCTCGACCTCTGTCGTTCAAAACACTGTGATTCCTGAGCAATCAAATCAGCAACCACATGATACTAGAGTTACCCCCCAACCTTCTGCTTCGTTTGTTTCTCCCTCTCCTTCTTCCTCTTCACTTGGTGAAGCTAGTAAAACTAAAAACCAAGTAACTGAGAAGAAGAAGAAAGGGAAGGAGAAGAAGAAGAAGCCAACGGAAAAAGGGGGTAGCCATGCATCGTCTGGTGAAAATCCACACACTGCACCATCCAAGCCTAAATCTCCATGTGTCATTTGCAAGGGAGACCATTATCATCGAGATTGTCCTTGCATCCCACAGATCTTAAGGGACTAGTCTCCCCGCTTGCACAATCTGGTGTCCTCAACCTTTGACGATCATGTTGAAAGTACACTGTCAAGTAGTGAAAACGAATTCAATGGACAAAAAGGAAGATCTAAATTTCCTTGTAAACTATGTGAAGGCAATCATTCCATCCACCGTTGTCCCTTCGTAGATGAAGCTAAAAGAGTCTTGGATAACCGTCGTGCTTTACTGCTACGACTTCCTCCTGGATACAAGAAACTCTTGCTAAGTCCATCGCTAGTTGAAAATCTAACTGACAAACCTTTGTGGTCGGTCGAAGCGTTTATCATTCAAGATAAACCCTCTGAGTCCACACCGAACCAAAGTCAACAGGTCAAGACGGCAGTCGACCCAATCTTGTCTTCAGACGATACTGTCACCAAAGAGAATGAGAACGACACCGTTCAAATTCTTTTCGTTAACAGTGAATCCGATGAACATGGGGAAAATCTACCCGTTCCTTTACCGAAAGAAGGAAGTTCGTCATAGATTTACCTGACCATTTATTCGGTCCCTCCTCCAAGCAATCTAGTCGTTTCCTTTGATTGGAATCTACTAGGGAGACCCCACCTACGATCTAACGTACCATTCTGAATCATAGTACAAGCTTATAGAATGGTCATGGTTGGTACTGTCATGGATGAAGGAGCTTCCGTGAGTATCCTTTCCTCCAATACTTGGAAAGCGCTTGGTTCACCATCGCTTCTACCTGAGATTCGAAATTTGTCAGGGTTCAACAAAGGAACCAGTTAACCGTTAGGGATCCTTCCAAGTTTGCCTATAAATTTGAGAAGAAAAACTGTTTATTTGAACGTGATGGTAGTCCAAGGGCCATTATATTACAATCTACTCTTTGGGTGTGACTACTTTTGTAGCATGGGAGCTATTGCTTCCTCACTCTTTCGAGTGATGTGTTTTTCACATGAAGGCAGAGTGGTCCAGCTCATAGACCAACTTTCATTCCCCGGTTCAAAAACAGCTACTAGTCAAGTGCCATCCCTAACTGGTCTTTTTGCACAATGAATGTCTCATCAATCTCCAGTCAATCCACCTGATGAGCGCGAGTGATCCGGTGAATGTGACTAAACCCAGGGGGCATGCACCCTAGTCTGCTTCGGCAGAAAAACTTTAGGTATAGGGTAGGTTTCCGTGGAGGATATATGACTAGTCTGACACACTCGTCCATTTAGGAAAATGGGATTAGACTAGAATAAGATTCCCTCGTCAAAGTTATGTGAGTGGATGCATCCCACCATTCACCTTGGTCTATTTCGATGGACAGAGCCAAGGAAGTGTTTTGTCTGCAAATGCGGATAGAGCAATCTTGCAAATGCGAGAAATTTCATATGGTAACCTAGAAACTATACTTTTCTTTATACCTGGGGCATGCAAACCTTTTCACATGCAAGTGAAAAGCGACCATTTATTTTCTTAGTTTGTAGGCTCTCAACCCTTTAGACTCATTGGTTGGTCGTTCCTAGCTTGCATAACAAAAGGATTCAGAGCAAAGTTTCGAATGGGGCAAGCTCCCTAAAAAATGAACCTATCGATGAGACATCCTTATTATACGACTGGCACGAGCACGTTTACGTGAAGTTCAAGCTCATTAAAAAATAAACCTAGCAATGAGCATATGTTCCCCTAGAGTTTAAGCTCATTAAAAAATGAACCCATCCTTCGGTAAACAACCATTGCGATTGCATAATCATCAGCTTTTGAGCCTTGGTTGTGTTCATACCATCACCTCCACTATTTTTTAGCCGATCATATGCCTCCATTTGATTGTTTACCCCTTTTGACGAACAACTGCGATGAGTGATTCTATTAGCCATCTTCTTTACACTGTCGTGATTGAAAAGTTCCAAACCTTACTTGGAACCCGCTGCTATCTGAAACATCACTCGTTCCTCAAAAAACGAGTCTCCTTTAAGCTCTTTTCGTATGACTCGTAAAATATGAAAAGCTTTCTGAGCAATTGGCCTCTCCAACTCATTAAAGTGATTGGAATTGCCATCCCTCCTTTAGATTTTAATCTTTTTGGACCTAAGGGATCATTACACAAAAATATCGAGCACTTGTCTTTTTCGGCTCGTTAAAACTATCGAAAAGTCATCCCTTTCATATTATTTTATAATTTTTCGGACTTAAGGGATTATACTATGAAAAAGGATTACTGGAGCTTCCTTTCCATCTCTTTTCAGACTCTCTAAAATTGAAAAGGATCGAGTTATATTTGTTGTTAAACTCGTTAAAACAATAGCGACAAACTTGTCCATGCAGACAAGAACGAGTTTCACTGTCACTAGGCTAGTTAAAACATAGCAACAGGTTTTCTTGAAGGAAAAATTATAGAATAAGCATATGTTATCCTCCTCAAGCTTGACAAAAATAAAGAGGTACTAGTCAGCAATGACTGGGGAAAAATTGGGAAGAAAACTTGAAGAAACTTTATTGGTAGCAAGTCGCTCTTGAACATGACACTTTCACTCCATCACCATGATTGAGTCAGGTTGGGTTATTCCGTTCACTGGTCACATCACCATTGGTCCTCTGTACCATCCATGTTTGGGGTTAACGCTACCAATCCATTTCAGTGTCGCCGATATGTTCAAGAGAAGCCACTCAAAGAATTCACCAACCCATCTTACGCCTCATTCACTGCAATACCTTCACGCTTCATTCTTCCATGACCACCACCTTGAAACTTGTATCATCAGATCGTTTTCACCTCCAAAAAATCATTTGCTCCGTTTCATTTCGTAGATGTGGGATTCATTAAGGCCCTCCTATGACGGGTCACTTCTTGTCGACATCAGCTCATTATCCAAGAAGTTGACTTAGGAACAACCCTTTCAGTGCTTTGAAGCTTGCATGCCTCAATGGCAAGTTTCTCACTTCTGACGATAGGTTTACATCAATGGCCTTCAACCGGAAGATTTTGCGTGGTGTTCGACATCGACTCATGTATTCGCACCACATGAATTATATTGCAGTACCTTGAGGGTCATTATTATTATTGGTGATTCCTCTCGTTCCTGTTAACAACTTACATCATTGGCTAGTAATCAGGCGATGTCTTTCCATGTTCAACATCAGAACATCCTTTCACATGGATCGACTTGTACTTCGGGCAAAGATTGAATGAGTTTGAAGACCTAGGATCTAGTTTCATCCATCCAGGCTGTGATATATTTAGGAAAATAAAGACATCAAATGTACATCATAGCTGCACAGATAATCATCCAAGCTAAGGGATGATGGCTCTACCAGAATCATCAGTCTTCCACACAGACGGTTGTCTGTCCTATGTACATGAAAATGAAATTATAAAGTTGAGCATGGGAATACCCGCCTCAGCTAGATCATGAAAATATTATGAAGATAATGTATTGTATTATATCTTATTACAGGTCACCTTCCAGTTCGAAAAACCTCGGATCCTCATGATAAAGCATTTCACCCGACATCAGAAGATTTACGACCTCATGCTTTAGGGGGCAACTGTTATAGACATATTTTGGCACTGCAGCCCCAATTTCATATGTCCATAAACCAAGGGCTTCTAAACCCCTAAAAGTGTTGTTTCATACTGTAAAGGAACAAGGTCATCTGATTACATCATCTTCGAGAAGTTCTCCCTAAAAAACTACTCATAACTGGTCAAAACTAGATCATACAGACTGCTCAGTGCTAAGGATGCGATGCATCTCATCTACTACATACAGAAAGTGTGATGCATACTGAAAAGCCCTTCTGTAGGGTGCAATGAGTGAGAGTAGACAAATAGCAGAGGTAGTTGGCTAGGTGGAAACCCAGAGAATCTTCTAGAAACTGCCCATTTGACACTTGACTCTCTGAATTCACCCAGGGATGAGTAAGAGATCATGAAATCTCCAAGTGGAACCAAGAACTATTAGAGAAATGACACTAATCAAAATCCCAGAAGCTAACTCACCCACCTACAAATATCTATATATGGATCCCTCATCCTAGAGATCCAGAGGCTGGAATTTTGTATTTTGTAAGGAAGTGTTGTTGGTTTCTCTGTGAAACATCATAGTGTTCGGTGATCTAGCTTTTCATGAGGTGAAGAGGGCTTTCATATTGGGAGGATGGCACTAGGTTAGACCAATGGGTTGTAATCCTCTCTTCTACTACTTTTATCAATAAATCTATTTGAGTTTTCCTCCATATGCTTATATATTTTTGAATCTTGTATTGATATATGCATTTGTGTGGTTGATATACATCTGATCCTATATTGTTTATGGTTATAGATCTCTATGCTTTTATGGTATTATGCTGCTTTGAATCTACAGGTGTTCTTTGAAGCGGGACAAGTAAGGAAGGAGTGACAAAGCTCTGTCAAACGGGAGAGGAAACAAGCAAGGAGCCAAGCGAAAGACTGAGGTTGGTACTCTCTGCTTCTCTCTCATCTATCTCTGATAAAGGAAAACGTAAGTAACTTTAGTTTGTTTGTTTCTGAGATAGTTACCCGTCTTAGTGGGACTCGCATCTCTGAATGGACATTAGTTTTCTCGATAACAACCTTTGTTCTTAAAGTCTTTTCTGGTTGATAAATTCTTTTCTTTCTTGACTCGTTTCTCGATTTTTCTCCTTTTTACTAATAGATCATCAAGAGATAACCCATACTTGCTACACAATGGTTTGCTATCAGGGAATCTGGACAATTTTTCGAGAGACTTATTAACTTTCGAGCTTCTGCAAAGACCAACCAGAGCTTTAGTAATAATTGAATATATTTGTCCCCATGTGTAAGACTCAAAAGGCATTTGAAAAATTTCCTGCTGTTTGAGATAGTCAACGAACTTGGAAAGAAGTGCTGCAAGATAAACTTGCTTCCATAACAAATTCTTTGAGTCTTTGACTTCATAGATTCTCTGCATCCAATCTCGATGGAAGTCTTCATATTGGGATATTTTATTGCACTCGAGATTCATTAAAATAATCTCATGCTTATCGACTATTTCTGCCTCAGAACCACACCAGTGCTCAACAATCATGGAGGTCAAAGCTCCAATCATGTTGTTCTGTACTGTCCCATCTGAATTATGAATTATATTTCCTTGCTTATCTTTGAGAAGTTGTTCTTCATATGTGTAATTAAAGCGAGAGAGGATTCTGTTTCCCACCATTTTCATAGTGTGCTTGTGAAACACTAGACAATTGTTTTGCAGGCTTCTACCTCAGTTTTTCCTCTTAGACACATAAGTTTATACTCGGTAAACATCATGTCTACCATTTGTCTTATCTAGCCGACACTGAGGTTATCTATAGTCCATTCCCTATGAGAATCAGGGAATAAAGTGTGGGTTTCAGGTAGTTTGCCTTTTCCTCTGATATCAGGTGTTGAATACCTATTGTACTGACTTTTCAAAGGCTCATATATAGGCATAAATTCTATCTCGTTTTCCTCTTCCTTAAACAGAATTGCTATAGAAATATGTTCACTTGCGGTTTCAACTTTTTCTAGTTCTTGGGATGCAATTTCTTCGGGGAATAAACAAGGAAACATGTTGACTAGCTTGACAGGATCCTAAATACGAACACTTGCTTTATGCAAAAAAGAAGAAGGAACTGGTTTTTCTATTTTGGATATAGATAATTGATTCATCTTCTATACTAGTTCATTTATTTGTCCAGATGTAGAACCAATATGTTCCACCATTTTGTCTTCAACATTCTCTAGCTTTATTAGAGGTTCTCTAACATATCCTCTAATTACTGAAGTAGAATTTTGAACATTATTCAAGGAATTATTTACAGAATTTAAAGAAACTTGGACAGTATCAAATTGTTCTTTGACCTCTTTGGATTTGGCCATGTTCATTTGAAGACCTTTCACAACTGTGTTTGTCTAATTCAGATGTTTATAAGTTTTATGTATTCTGCCATCAATACCAAATGCACTGTCATCCTTTAATACTAATGGTATTGCTTTGGCAGAATTTTGTCCTTCTCCAAGCACTATGCCTTTGTATGGAGGAAAAGTTGTAGGTGTTTTAACTTTAAGGCCATCTAGTGCTATCCAAGAATGTTGAGATGAAGTGGATGCATCAGTCATTAAAATCATTTGTTGCTTTCTCTTTTCTAACCAAACATAGAATGAGATCCATGTGTTAGTATAGTCCATGTGGTTTTTCCATTCTTGAGACAATTTTATTTTCTCAGGCATAGAATGAATGAAACCAAATTCTTCTGCTTTTAAGATTTGTAAAAAGATCCCAATTCAACATGGCTTTCATCAATTTAGCAAGAACTCTATTTTTCAGACATCCATCCATTAACGTGAAGAATTTGTGCATCTCAATGGCTGCTGGTTTTTTGCAGTCATCCGGAACATAACCAAATCAACAATCTGGTATAAGGCCATTAGCTTGCTCAAGATAACCAAGACCATATCTCAATTTGGCTGGTCTCATTACTGAAAACATTTGGGTTAACCTCAGATCTCATTTTTCAAAATAAGAATCTCATGCATCATCAAAACATACTTTGACTCATAAGGAAATGGAATTTCTGAGCACTTAGGATTAGGACATGGTTTGACAAAAGTTGTAGTGGGGCTTCGCCAGTCCTAGGATGATGGTTCTCATGGATTACCAAATCTGCAAGCTGGCTTAAAATAACTAGATATTGACACTCTGGACATTTAACTTCTAGGGAAGAAAAATTTACCATCTGGGCTAATTCAAACAATGAAATATGTTTGCAAATATTTACAAGAGAACTTGTGTAAGCAGTGTCAACAAGTTTAGGATTTCTATATAATGGTGAACTCTTGCAAATTTGATCTATCCTCTTTTTGTCTATAGTAGATCTATGGGGAAAAGATAAGACGGCAGATGAGGACTCTTCTCTGATATCTGTAAGAGTAATTTTCTTGACTGATGAAGGCCCAGGGTTTGAAACCACCCAGTGTTCAGGGAATGTCAATTCTTCCCACCTGATTGTTTGGTGTTCTATTTTTTGATTTCTAGAGTCGGTCAACACCACAACGCTAGCTTTAGAATCTTTACCGGGAGCATGCATAATAGCAGGATACAGAGTATTTGTGTTCCTGAAGCAACCTCTGGTTTGGATTGCTATATTATGTCTTTTCTTATTCATATCAAATCCAGTTGTCTCGATTTGGAGTTGGAGAATGCTCTCAATAGTTTCATCAAAGACATAAACTGAGAAATTTAGATAGAAATCAAAATAAATTGGACCATTTGAAAGAGGTGCAACTATCCCTCCTATTAATGAATCTGTATATTTGTTGTGTGTAAGATCTCGGACAGTGTCTAACACAAAAGTATTCAAACCCTGATGTGTTAATGCATGTATTCTAATTCTGATACAACCCAAATGAAGGTACTGGGTTTTTAGGTGCTTAGCCTCAGCCTATAATTGTTTGGGGTTTTTTAAAGGAATAGATTGTACATAATTAGAATTTCCTTGTATCTGACTGATAGATTCCTTTATACTTATCCTCGTAGCGGCAATTAAATGGAAGGCAGACAGATCTGCATAGACTTTTGAAGCATTAATTGAAGGTCGCTTCCATCTAGCAAAAGGTTGTCTTTCTTCATATTCAAGTTCAGCAGAATTTAAAACCTTACTAGATGCAATAGCGAACATATCTTGAAGGGGATTTTCTTGAGCAGAGGGCTCTTGCTCTTCGATATCACGGTATGAAACAGACTTTCTAATTGGATCCATTTTATAGAGTGATGAAAATGAGTATTGACCCGGTGAACCAGACGTTACTGCCTCTGATACCAATTTATGCAGGGGCTTTCACAAAGCTTGCTACAGTGCTACTACAATGTCGTGCACTCTACGCACTATGCTGTTGTCGCTCTCCGTTGTCTTGGCCTTGCTGTGTCTCTTTGTTTGTCTTCACTGATCAACCTTTGGTGAACTTAGTGTGAACCTACTCAGATCTTTCACACTCTGCAACCTTACATACGGCTTCCTTGCCTTCCAATGGTCTGGCATTCCTTTAAACCTTTGGCGAACCCTTAATGAACTGCGAGTGAAGATTATGAGACAACTACTACACAATAGCACAAATTAAAGCGCACAGTACTCGAAAGCGGAAAATGAAATATCAGTCTTTTATTTAATTTCCAGATATCGATTACACTTGATTTACAGTCTATTCAAACCAGAGATGGACTGTGTACGCATTTACCAGACTGTTGCTACTCAATACTGAGATAGCTTATTGGAGGATACCTGGCGATTACACAGACTTTGTCTGAACATATACTCAAAACCCACATATAGACAGACACACTAATAATCTGGCCACTTTAGGTTCTCACGAGTGCTCTCACACTGATACACATTATATATAAAACTTTATTTGAGTAAAATAACATTTAAAATAAAAACCAAATTGGTCAAAATAAGCCATTCAAATTTCGTTTTCAATATGAATTTAAAAAGTACACACAAAAATCAAATATAAAATTAAAATTACAATTATATATAATTAAAATATATAATTATTAATTTTTATTTTTAATTTAATTTAATTTAATTTTTTTAATATTATAAAATTCAACATAATATCACATAACACCTTGACTATTTAAATCCAAAAAGTTGTAATGAAAACTGAAAAAAAAAATCCAATAAAATAAAACAGGGAAAACGACAAAGTATTACACGGAACAACATTCTAATCGCTCGTGCATGTATATTAAGCAATATTATTTATTTTCATAAATAAATTGTTTTTAATGCGATTTTTTAAAGTTTTTTCTGTGGTTTTTTTTTTAATTTCTTTAAAATTTGGGATGAGCTCATTGAAATCATAAGTTTGATGTGTAATTTTGCCTAATAAAAATGTCGAAAGAGTTTTTCAAGGGGCTGAATCCATATATATAGTCAAAAAAACTAGTTTAAATAACACAAATCAAGATTTCATTGGAAACTCTAAAAATAACACTGAAGACAACTCTTAAATGTTTTAATTAAATTTAAATTTATTTTATTTTTTTTAATAAAAAAAATAATATTTTGTTATAATAATTATATATTTAATTAAAATTTATATAATCTTTTTTGATGATGTGATGGTTTTACATTCATGAGGCCAATTTTGGTCATCCAACCTAAGAAACTATTTTTTTTAATTTAAGATTTCATCTCCTAAAAAATTTGAGAGAAGCCTGATCTCACTGTAATTTTTGACCAACATAAAAACTAAAAAGATCATGTTACAATAAAGATTTTGAAACTGAAATCTATATTAATATATTTAAATAAATATTTTAAATTATTAAAAATTACTCACCTATTTATATATATATATATTAATGAAAGAACTCGCGATCAACTAGGAACCTAGCACCTGAAAAAACCAGTTTATGAGAATGTGAAAGACAGGTCTAATAAAAGATTCCTCGAGGCATTCAGTGCCAAAATGTTATAATGATGCGAATGTTATTAAGGTCAACCAGCGAATTTTACATGTTAACGTACGTGGATTTGGTAAAGAGTATAAAGTGAAAATCAAAAGAACCAACCAACCAAATCGTCTGTCCTATTTGAAAAATGGATGTTAATAATTTAATTGGTAATGTAGTATGAGGCCTACGTGTTATGTTGTTCTAATCAGTATAGCGGCCATGCCATCATATCCAAATCAATGTTTGGACCCATTGACTTTAAATATCTACTAAGAAGAGAATTCCATGTCAACAAAATCTAATTATGCAATGTGAAAGAGGGCTTCACCAAAATATTCCGTTGCCACGTCATCAAACCTAATTTAATTGCCCCCACCAAAATAATTCTCCTTCCTTTGGCGACCAAAGTATGTGATAACGATGCCCACCATAGAGGCTCAGTCAACAACGAATTTAGGTGAAGATGCACGTGGGGTTGGTGTCGGAGATGAATTGAGAAAGTCCAACCACTCTGCTACTGCTACTGATGCGTAACGATCAATTTTGCATGGTAACGCAGGTGCGGCTCGTCACGAACATAAAAACTACCCAAATTTCTGGTCAACTAAAGCGTACCGGCTTTATTTGATGTATTGATTTAGTTAGTATGTCGTATTAATGCCGAGTTGTTAAGTTTCCGTATCTCATGATCACCAACGTTGAACCATAAGAATGTGATCAGTTAGGTTACACATACTCACCCTACGTTAACCCCACAACTCGCCGAGGATTACAATGCCCTCTTAATGTGTCATGTAAATTACATACATCATTACATCCATTTTCCCATAATGAAACTCCACAAAAATGTACCTTTCGTAAATGATATTATGAGTAAAAACTATTTGCCCGAAACTTGTTCAATGTCATTTTCATATCATTAATCAATAGTCTTTGATATCCCCCCAAAAAAACAAAAAAAACATAGACATATTCATATTGGAAAGTCATGAATCATGAATTTGAGTGATTTATTAAATAATGGGTTGAGTTTAATTTATATTGAAAGTTGTCAGGTCAGGAGTAACTCCAGGAAAACTAATGCGTTTATTCAATTGACCAGCTATCTAATATATACATGAATGCGATTGTTCAGTTCATCTTCTCGATGACTGTTCACATTCAGTTCCCCAATCACTGAGGATTAGGTGTCAACATTCCCCCCCTTAATCTGAAG
>APFE030958057.1:41535-86814 GCA_000404065.3 Pinus taeda
ATCTAGCTCAACTTTAGTGGATTTGATATCATGCACTATAGATTTTATTTCAGATGCAAGAGCAAGAGGGTCATTATTTTGCAGTTCAAGAGTGAAGAGCTTAACCATAAGTTGGACGACTTCAAGTGCAGAATGTGAGTCATAGAGCTCTTTCAGCTTTTGTAAAGCTTCAAAGGTAGTTGAACATGTTGAAATGTGACGACTCACCTCCTTATTTACAAACGCTGCGATTAATGCATACGCTTTGATGTTCTTATTTTCCTAGATGGCGAGCTCTTTGTCTGATGTAGGCTTTTCTGGGTCACTGTCTCCTTCTCCGACACACACTCCTTTCCACAGCGCATTGAAAATGAGGGTGTGTTGTACCATCCGGGACCAATCAGGATAGTTCTCCTTGCCAGTGAGAACTATTCCTTTCATAGAGATGATTGAATGCATTCTGTAAAAGGTTACTTCTGCTGATATAAAAAAACTTTTGCTGATATATACTTCTGATGGCGAAAAAAAAAAATTGCTCTTAAAAAACTTCCGCTGCTTTAAAAAATGATTTTGATATGGAGAAAAATTCTGCTACATATATCACCATATATATATCTCTGCTTTAAAAATGATTTTGATATGGAGAAAAAAATAATTTAAAATTCTGCTACATATATCACCATATATATATCTCTGCTTTAAAAATAATTTTGATATAGAGAAAAAAATCATTTAAAATTCTGCTACATATATCACCATATATATATATCTCTGCTTTAAATCACCATATATAATATATATCTCTGCTTTATATCACCATATATATCACCATATTCAAAATTCTGCTATATATATCACCATATATATACATATTTTGCACTTTCAGCTCAACACTGTGGGCGACATCCGACAAGTCGAACCATCAAACTTGAGTTTAAGTTGTTTAATTTGTAGGATTCGAGTGGCTCATAGATTTTTCAAAGTGGTGAATCCATTTATGCATTCAAAAATGTATTTTAAACAACAAAAAATCACTGCTTGAAATTGTATTGCCAAATTCCGGTAAAAAAGGCTATTTCGTCTATAAGTTAGACTACGCCTTAAATATTGTATCGATACAAATATAAAAAATGAATGACATTTATTTTAATATCTTGATCATACAATTATTTAGTCGAGTGTCTCAATTACACATTAATCTAGGAAATTAATTAGTTGAATAATATCTCTCAAAATAATTTGATCTAACCACTTCCTAAACACTAGGAACATACTCTTCACAGAGAGATGAACTCTACTTAATAATGACCAATAACCCAAACAAGCCACAAACATAATCACACCTAATACAACAAGGCGTTACATATTCCAATGCTCAACATTAACAACTAGTCTTATTCTCCATTAGTCGATGTCTTCATCAATATGTTCTCCTCTACAACACATGATTCCCCATGAATTAAAGAAACTCCTAATCAACAAAGTATATGTTTGGTCCAACCTATCATTTTCATCTTGTACCTACAAAACATAAACATTGTGTTTGTTGAAGTCCATATAAAAAGTCATCTTCCATTGGAAAACATGGGCACTAGTCATTGTATGATGCAGAGGGATCCAAACAAGGCTCAAAATTTGAAGTCCTCAAATCTCAACAAAAATGACACCAAGTCGTAGATATTATTGAGACATTTCCAACAACATAAACAAGACCTCAATCCAAGTCCATATGAAAAAGTTATGCTCATTTGAAATTTTGGCAAACAATGAAAGCTTGGCACTGATAGTGCCACATGGCACCACTAAAAGAGGCCACATAGAACCATCAGGACGTGACATGTGGCACTCCCACAAGTTTCCACATGGCATCCTAGTCATTCAGCCAAGGTGAGGCCATAGCTAGATGATTAAGCACTAATCCAGTAGTTGGGCAACCAATGGGAGGTTTCCATGTGGCCTAATCAAGGGGCTGCCATTTGACACCTTGTGGGTCACAATGTGCAACCACTATGCATGTGGTCGAGGTGTATTTTATCTTGGTTATGGATATGTTATATACAGTTTAAATAATTTCTTACCATATTTAACATATGATTGAGATTGGTTATGTATATGTTATATATGGTTTGAATCATTTCCTACCATATTTAACATATGGTTAACATATTTGTTAAAATATTTTAACATATGGTGGTTAAAACATGGATATGGCTATAATTGGAGACTGAAAAAGGGGAGCTCCCCAAGTTGACCCCATAACATCTTCCCCAACGATACCTTGTTTTATATACGCCAACCAGTTTACTAATTGGTAAATGTTGGTACATCTTCCCAACACAATATATTTAAACTTATATTGTTGAGTCACATGAAGGGCGTCGTGACCGAGGGGAGAGAAGGGCATCAATGTTTGGATGGGTGGTAGGCCATGAGGGGTCTCGCATGGGCGGAAATACGAAGAAATATTTTAAGAATATTTTGTAGTATTATATTCTATGGAATATTTCAAGGGAGTATTCCAAGTATATTCGGATCTATTATGGCATGAAATTTGGGTAGGAGGTGTCAGTTCCTGAACCTAGTCAAATTTTATACTCATTTTCTCAAAATTTTGCAAGGAATCCACTGGTGCAGTCAAAATTGGGATCCGAGCAATGGAATTTTGGGTCATCCCAAAATGTGAGGTATTGCCATGTATTTGTCATTATATTGTTGAGATAATATAGAGGCCTCCCCACTTTGAAGTTGGGCCTGAAAACGTAGCTCACACATTGCGAGTGAACTTCATTAACACATCTTGGTGCATTGTCTATATTGTCTTGTTTTTATGTTTCTTCTTCATGGATGTTGCATTTATGGTATTTTCATGCTCTTTAATCAATTTTGTTTAACATCAATAACAAAATATCATGGATCATTGTATCTAGTGATTCTCTAGGAAACTTTATCTTATACATAGTTTATCAACAATTCTTGAATCACAAACCATCATACATGTACCTTTTACCGCCCCTACATCATCATCCTTCTTGGGTTTTCTTTAGCTAACCTATAACCACACTTTAAGTTTTCTTTGGATTTATCTCAACCATAATCAGGGTTTTCTTGGGTTACCATCCAGCATTATACCTATGGGTTTTTTTGTTGATTACCCAAAACATCACATCTCAAGTGGTTTTTACTTACTGAGAACCATCAAATGGGTTTGGCTAACCATAAACCATTGATGCCAACTAGGAACCTTACGTGATCACTGACTTCAAATCATATGTGGAAGCCCAAATTAAATGGCATGAACCCCATAGTTTATGGTGTAATATAAAATCCAAAGATCTAGATAACCTTTATAACATGTGATTCAAATATCTAGATGACGTTCTTTACTTGTAATCTATGTGCATTTGAATAATTCTTCAATTTGAATATCATTTTCGATCTGAATACTCCTTTTAATCATGATTATCTACTTGGATCTCAATATCTTCCCAATCCATATTTCTATGCTATGATCCGTATATCCAAGATTTGGCTTAACTTGTGGTTGAACTATTGCTTACAACCCTGATTGCCATAATTCTAGCTTGATGCATGCGTTGGAAAAATTAAAGTTTTGCGGAACTTTCATGTTATTACGCTTGAAACCAATATGCAATGATAATGTGATATTTGACCCGCAACCTAGAATTAAACCCTAGAATTAGAACCTTGCTCGAAACCTCGACTAGTTCAAATCACTATAATGTTTCCTCCATTATGTGTGTAAGGGATCTGATTTGGCTTGGTCACTCTACCACTAATTTAACTTCTTACAAGTCTAAACTAAGAGTAGCCAATCTGTTTATTACGACAACTTACAAGATACCAAAACTAGACTTAGAGAATATAATTCATAACAAAACTAGGATTGGCTCTCTTGGCACTGTATGTTACTCTATTTAATTGTAATAGCAAGCCAAATAGGCTTGACCTAATCTACACAATAATGGACTAAAAATTGGATTTTAGGTGATTATAAGCACACATATGCAGTACCAATTACTCAATCCATGAGCAATACAGACGCTTTGAAAATTTACCAATCATTGAAACAAAGGAGGATAACTAAAATGAGGAAGGTATTGCATTCCCCGTCTTTAGTCTCTTCAACCTCTTTTCACACCCACACTCTACTCTCACACCTCTCCTCGCATACATATACTATCTCTATATTTGATCTACTCTTTACATAATTTGTATAATACAAAATGACGATATGTTGAGATCCACTAAAGATGGATCAAATCATCCCCACATAGAAAGTATCCAATCTAAGCCTAAAATTTCTAACACCCTCAACAAATTATGTCAAATGGTATATTACATGTCAAAGAGGAAATAATCCTTCTTTTCTCTAAGCAATCCATGTTACATTTGGAAAATAAAATGCCTACATTCTATCTTCATAAATTGAATTAAATTAAGTTAAATTAAGGGAACCCACTCCCTTTAGTAAGCATGAAGACCTTCTAGGTGTTATTGATTTTGAAGAGATGCTCTTGCACCAGACTCCCAAGGTAAAAATGAGTCATGGACTCTTATTCATGAGTCTTCAACTGCTTTTGTTTTAGTTCCCAACTTGTTGTCTTCCATTTCTCAATTATAGGTACATCTATTGAAACTTTCTCCTTTTCGATTGTGCCAATACCAATCTCTAACTTCAAACTCACCCCCTTTCCACGTGCCTTCCGTTTTTTCTTTTTATTTCTATCTTGAATTTGTTTTTTCACCTTTGTATGCAGTGCTTGCATGACTATGGTACTTTCTTAGCATCAATACTTCTTATTCTTCACTTTTGTTAACCACCTCTGTTTTGTACATCTAATGGTGGTAAGCTAATTTGAGCTTGTGATTAGTTCCTATATTTGTAAAAATAAATTGATCACCATCTAGTGCTTTGGAAAATTTTCTCCTCTTAAATCCCAAAATTGGCTGTGATGCTTCCTCTTTCCTTTGTTCCATGGGTAATTCCAACAAAATGTGTTTTGATGTTGAATTTCAAATTGGAATTTTTTCCCACTAACTTTGTCCTCTTCAATTCTACTTTCTACCAGTGTATTCTTTATTTTCATTCACATGTATATCCTTCTTGAAACTTAAATTTTCTTTGGATACCTACACATGAAACAAGGATTTTAAAGTAAACATTTTTTTGGATATACTTTGTATGCCACTCCTTTGCATAGTCTACATCCTTCCCGGTTGTCTCTTTGATTTTCTTCAATTGAACTTCGCCATATCTAGAAAACAAGTTTTTAAACCCCTCACACTCATTTAAACCAATGTTCAAAATTATTTCCACTCAATTAACCATATTATAAATTCTTTCAGCAAGGTATGTCAGGTGGCTCTGATCATCTTGATTTATATTATCCCTTCCAAAAAAATTACTTGAATTATGACTACCATTATACTTTGTATCATATCTATCATCTCTATTAGTCTTTATAAAGAACTCTAAAGTTGAAAAATTGTCAACATTATACTTTTCTTCCAAAAAAAATAAATTGTTCTTGTTCTGTAGCTTCTATAAATTCAACCATATTTTTAAGATTCTACTCCATACCCCTTTTTTGATGTCCATTTATTTGACATCCATTTCTTTGACACCCTTGTAGGCTTCTTGCTTTTGAAGTTTCATAACCTCTTATGGATCCTCTATTACTTTAAAATATTTAATCTCACTTTCTAGAGATCCATCCATCAACAAAATATTATTTTCATCCTTCAATCTACTCGACTTTACTTCATACACCTATCTATAATTGTTCAAGACACATGGCTACTCTTCATTGCTAGAATTAATTTATTGGATCACAACTACACAAAACAAATAGATTATAGAAATAATTTTTTCCTTGAAATTAAATCTCAATCATAAAGATGATTACTAAAACAACTTGCTTGTATTCCTTGTTGTCTACCATAAATGTATATACTGTTGACCCTTCATGTATCTTCTATACAATAATTCTTCTTTGAATTTATTGGTCATTTCCTACACTATCTGTCTCCTTTTTTTTTCTTTCAAGATAATTTCATACACTATCACTCTCCTTATTTTGTTTAGCAACCTCTTTTGTATATGAAATAAAATTTCATTTCCATTACTGTATTTTTTCACCCACTTGAAAAAGTTTCTCCCACCTCGAAATATAATTAATCTTTTGTCAATATTAAAATTATACACCGAAAACTTCATAATAAAAATCTCATTTAATAAATTTATGATCATATGACAAGGGTGAATTGGATTTTGTAATCTTTAATATGCATTTCCTTGAGCTCTATCCCCATTTATAATCTTTGACCTTTTGATTTCAAGAGCATCTTTGTTCCCTTGGTTTTCCTTGAAAATAAGTTTATGTTCTACACTCCTTTGGTGTCCATCCTCTTTAAGATTTTCGCATACTTCAGTAAGACATATGGTGTTGAATGGTGTTGTCATTGATGCCAATTTTAATCCTTGAATGCTCTTAATATGTTTCTAGATTGTAGCTCAAACGGTAAATATGTCTTGGAAGCCCATAGGCCTAATCATATTTCCTCGTAATTATTGAAGGTTTTGAGGATGAACATTAGTGAATTTTCTCTCATATAAATATTCATTTTGTTCCCCTCATTATATCAATGCTAACAATAGGTGGCATGTCACCTGAGTCCTCTAAATTTAGGAGATATGGCTTCTTAAAGGTTGGAACCCCATTCAGTGGTCAAGGAACCCCAAAGGAGGTGCTACAAGAAATTTTATATTATACAAGAAAATTAAAATTAAAAAGGGCTATCCCAGTCAAAGTCAAAAGGAGATGTTATCAAGGATAAATCAACAAATTAAAATTAAAATTGGTCCTAAAGTTTGTTGGGGATTTTGGCTCCATTGTGAAATTTTGAAATTCAAAATTTGAATTGAAAATCTAAAGTAAGTTTCCTTCCAATCAGTACAATTTGGCTACCTTAATGATATCCCTTCAACATCTATAAACAGTGATCAAATTTTCCACAAAAGAACATGGATTCAATGTATAACTAGCGGGTAGGTTACATCTACAACCTAAATGCAGACCAAGTGTTCATGGTTCAAAAATTCCGAATCCTGTCTCAAATCATCATTTGTCAGGACTCTTCAGAGTCAGTTCTCTAGCTTGGATAGGGCATTTAGTTCATGTCGCTATTCCTGAATAAGGGGGAGTGCACGTCACGATGGGATAATTTTTTTGGATGTATTACCACATCCGACCAATTCAGGGTGAAAAATGGGGTCAATCCCCTAGCAAAAACTGGGATAAAGTTTAGCCAAAAGATCGCGATTGAAAATAAATTCATGAGGAAGTGGTATCTCTTTAGGATCCACTCTAGCGTCTAGAAGTTGGTTAATGGGTGATTTCATCCAAGCTCTGTGCTTGAGTGTTGTTAAGAAAATCTGAAGCAGGATGTTGATGTTGAAGAGATTTTTTTTTGGGTTAATTTATTTGTTTTCAATCATGGCCCTTCACTAGAATTTATTTTGAGGCCATCCGATTTTTTTTAGGCTAATCTGAAATGTTTTTAAGGAAAAGGTTGTAGGGCATTGAGGCAATAATTCTAATTATTCATCTGACATCATTCTAAGGATTATTATAGCCTATTTTGGAACCCTCACATATTTCTAGCAAACATCAATGGGTTTTTGTAATCTTCAATAACACTTGGTCACATGTTTCAAATTCAAGCCTAGTCTTGACCCTCTTTGGGAGGCCTATTTCTATGGAAGATATAATATTTTTGAATATTCTTTTATGGAAAAATCTATAGATAATTATTTTAGTTTTGATCCAATTGGGAGAAATATATTTAGTAACATGATTCCCAGATGAAGTTTTACTGGCCTTCAAACTTATACAATGAACCCAAATCTAAAATTTTTGGCCAAAGTCGAGGTTGAGTTTGTAGATTCTGTTGTTGAATACATGTGACTATGGCTCTTCAGACTTCCTACATGGTTTTTTTTTTTAATTAAGTAATATTTGATCTATATAATGAGAAAACGTCTCGTGTTGTTAATGAGCAAAAGTCTCGTGTTGTTAATAAGATGTCAGTATGTTTTGAATATGTATATGATGATAGGGTCATTACTAGATTTATATTGTTGATGATGTTGTATCAATTTGTCTTTATGTATGGTTGGGCCCGCCAATAGGGCTTGCTAGCTTATTGAGTAGAGTTGTCGGAACTTTCATGTATATGTTGATTTGTCAGCAGAGGTGTACATTGTAGACAAGATGTCAAGGGTTGACTATATCAAAATTCAATGTTTTCTTCTGAATAAAATTTATAAGGGTTTCATTATAGTTTATTAAGTTGCTATCCAAAGAATTCATTGTTGAGAGAAATTTTTGTTGTTGTTGGGGTTAGCTAGAAATTTTCTATGTTGAGGTTTACAATGCTTTTATCTTACTTGTTGAACTAGGGTGATGTCAAAATTTGTATGTCTAAATATGTGATGTAGCCTAAGAAGAGCTTGATTGAGGTGACACGCTTAATCTTTAAGTAGGCGAGGTTGTTTATTTGACAAGTTAACATTTTATTTCATTGAGCAAAGATTGCATTGCATTTTGACATTGTTTGTTGAGAAAAGGTGGACCCATTCTGAAAATTGTCAAACATGGTTTGATTCTTGAATAGGGTGGTAGGGTAGTGTAAGGAAGTAGATTGGAGTCTCCTTCAGGTTGAATCCTAAGAACACTAGGGAAACAGCATGGCACTAGGGAAGGTTGGAACTTGTCCAAGGCATTGGAGTTTCGTTCCACTTGGAGCAAGTAAATCAGGGCATTGGAGTGTCCTTCCAGTTGGAGCTAGTAAAAATGGGTGTTGGAGTGTCCTTTGAGTTAGAGCTAGTAAACCAAGGTGTTAGATCATACTTCTAGTTAGAGCTAGTAAATTAGGGGGTTGGATCCTCCTTCATTTGATGCTGAGAATATTGGAAGTTGGAGCTTCGTAATTGATGTAAATTTTTGAAGACCTATATTTAGAAGTGTTTAGTGTTTTTTATCCCAGAAGAGTTTCCACCTAAAAATATCTTGTGTATTGTCTTGGATGTTGTGCATTGTTGAATGGTGTTTTTATCTGTTAATGTGATGTGATGCTAACATATTTTTTATTATAATTGTAATAATAATCATTTCTCTTTGAAGTTAAAATTAATTAATAAAAGTGAAATATTGATTCACCCTCCTCTCAGTATTCACAACATTTTATATCACCGAAGGTTCCTTTGGTTGTAGCACAACAACTGGAAGCCAAATCTTAGAATTGCAAAGATGAGAAAGTCAAAGAAACACACATCCAAACAATCAAGGGAAGTCTCTAATATTGCATCAGTTTCCAAATCTATTATAGCTAATGATGAGAGTCAAGTTGGTTATCCAAATCTTGAGTTCGATGAAGCTATATATGGAATATGGAATCCAAAATGGAAGCCTATGTGAAAGATCATCGATACAATGTATGGCACTATATTGTTGCTGGAGAAAAATCTACCAACGAATCTAGAAGGTTCAATACAATAGCCATGAATTTCATTCTTAGTGCTTTGCGAGACCTTGTGAAAGCCAAAGTTGATCATTGCTAATCAACCAAAAGTTTTTGGAAGAAGCTCCATGAACTTTTCTCAAAGAAGCATGCAAGTCAGAAGACGATCATGATCATGATCCTCAGGTTGAAGAATCTAACAATGACGAAGAAGAAGAAGCAGTGGTCTACATTGAGGAAAAATTGATCAACGTCTTATGTGATCTTAATAAAGAAAGGAAGTGATATAAACAATTGAAGAAGAAGTTTCCCTTCTAAGACTTCAAGTGAAGGAAGCAGAGAAGAAATGGAAAATACTGTCAAATCAGTTAGAGGACTTTGTTCAGAAGCACGAGAAAAAAATTAGTCAAAAGAAAAAGGAACTTGAGGTCACTCTGGATGAAATAAATAGGTTCAAGGAATGGAAGAAGGAATAGCTGCAGGATGTTGAAACTAAGGATCATATATTTTATGAAAAGAACCAAGAAATTTCTCACATGAAGGTGAAGGGAAAAGAAGCAAGTAAAGCTTCAAGCCCCCACAGAGCAAGATTAACGAGAAGCTTGGAAACAAGATCCTTCAAAGGTCAAATCAAGGTCAAAAGACTATTAGAGGTAATGCTACTCCAAGAAATAATATTTGTTAGGATCCCATATTGTCCCTTTTTGACCATATATTTTGCTATTATGTCATCCTTTTCCAACCTATATTTTAAGTTCATATTATTACTTTAACCCAATTGTTCCAAAGGTACACAATATTTCTTCTCATCACTATACGTTTAATTATTTTACATATAATTACACTATCTTCATAGTTAATCATTGAATCGGATAGTTGTTGAAACAGTTAAAGAACGATGTGCAGTCCACGTTGCTGAAACAACTTGGAGACTGCAATATTACTTCTACAGTTGCTGAAACAGTAAGAACGACGCGCAAATCCCATGGCTGAAATAGTTGTGATTTGCATTCTAGATTTGACAGCAACAGAAGAAGATCACTGAAGGAGATGCTACACTGGATGTAACGACCATGATCCAATGTCAGCGTTACTGTAACAACATTTTGTTGATGGGAAAATTGATTTCCCTATTTTTGTATATTGGGTTAAAATAGGACTTACAATGTAATCTATTGTAATACATCTACATTAGAGGGGGACAAACTGTGGGAAGGGCTAGCGGAAGGAATATCACTGGAATCTTTTTGTAACATGACATATTGATGGATGAATAAAATATTGTTTTGAACATTTCTTTCTAGTTCTTGTTTCCTGGGGAATCTTGTGAGGAGGACAGGGCCCACCTCCATCACAAGATTCACCCATTATATTTCTGCAGTGTGTTAAGTGTGTTTCTTATCCATACCTTGTTAAAATTCCTGTTTACTGAAGGTTGCTTATGCATTATTGCTAAACTATGTTTTCTAATTGATTGCTGCATTACTCAGTTCATCTATAGTTAGTTCATGAGTGCTTCATCGGCTATTGAGTTTACAAAGTGAGTTGGAAAGCATGGTAATCAGGAACAGGTGCTGAAGGTTCCTGTTTCAGGAATAGGGTCATGTTCTCTGTTACAACATAGATAGTGTTTTCCTTTGCAGATTGATTCTTTTTCATTAGATTACTCTTTTATTGAATTTAAACATTCTTTGGTAACTGTCTGTAATAGATTATTTTTTATGTAACTTAGAGTGAAGCTTCAGTTTGCTTGGAGCAAGGTGTGACTATTTTAATTATTACTACAACTTTATTGCTTTTGGGATTGAGCACATATAGTGTGTAGTTGCCTTTGAAATAAATAGACTTCCCTGGGTTGACAATTTATGCAGCACTTAGTTGTTTGAATTAATAAACAATTAAAGTGACCAACATTTTGGCACCGTTGCTGGGGAAGGCAATCATAGATTGTAAAAGCATTAATGTTTTTCTTTTAGATGTGCGGAATGCATGAAATGACGCAAGAAAACCAATCCTATAGGTGGCAAGGGAAAAGGAAGAGGAGGAAGGAGAACTTTTATTGATGAACTTATATCAAAAGCTGAAACTTCTCAGAGGTTGAGCTCTCGAAAGCCAAAGACTCAACATTCTCTCCAGACAAACTACGAAACAGAGGAAGTTGTGGGCCCTGAAAAGGTTGAGGAAGTAGTAGAGAACACTGAAGAACTGGTAGAAGAATTTGAGGAATCAATAGAAGACATTGAGGGGCCAGTAGAGAATATTGAGGAACCAGTTCAAGACATTGAGGGTCCAATGGAAAGTGCTGAAGGTCGGGCAAGTGCAAGAGGGGAACAATCAATGGATGGAAACAATGAAGGAATCTTTGGTGGGGGACATGGAGGAGGAGAAGGAAGAGGCGAGAATTCTCTCTCCACCTTGGGATTTCCTATCGAGGATCTTCCTAAGGGGGCAACTCCTATGAAGAACATTCCACTCTCAACCTTACCTAACTTCCATGGTTTATCTTGTGAAGACCCTAATGAGTTTCTTTTCGAGTTTGATATATTGTGTATAAGTTATGATTATGTTACTAATGCTCAGAAGTTGAAGCTATTTCCAGCGACACTAAAAGGAAATGCACTAAGATGCTTTATGAGCCTGGGAGGTCATGCGATCACAAAATGGGAGCATATGAAGGAGAAGTTTCTGGCCAAATATCAAGACTATTGCCGGACGAGAGAAAAAAGGGAGGAATTATTCAAGATGGTTCAGAAGGAGGACGAAAATTTGGAGGATTTTGTGGAAAGATTACAATACAATCTGTAGAGATTCAATCACCATAATGTAAATAAAGATATTCTTAAGACAATATTATTGAAAGGGGTAAGGAATGATTGTTTAGACATGTTAAATATGCTTGGTAAAGAGGACATATCTAAGGAATCGTATGATGAAATTTTCAACCTCTGTAAGACATGTTCAAGAGGAGCTGCAAACAGACCAAAAAGCATGGATAATACATATTCAAGACTCCAAAAATCAGCCAGTGGGGGAGCAACAAGAGCTGAAATAGGTAATCTACTTGAAGAATTTAAAACTGAAATGTTAAGCTCTTTTGCTTCACAGATTGATACCATGTAGGTTAAGAGGAAACAAGCAGAGGCATAAGCTACTTTTGTTGTCTTCGATCCTAAATGCAGAAAGGGAATGTCCATTAGACAAGGTACCAATTTGCACCATTTGCGAGAAAGATCATGAAACTCAACAATGCCCCTCTTTACTAGGAATAAAAGCAGCCTTACAACCAATCGAGGAGGAAGCTGAAGCAATTTATTTGCCGGCAGAGAGGAGGAAATGTCAACCACGAGGACAAGGTACGAACTCTAATATGCCATTTAATCGTTGTAATAATTATCCTTCTTTTAATCAAGAAAATTACCCGCCCTTCAACCAAATTCAATATCCACCCTTTAACCAAATAAACTTCCCACCGATGCAACAAACAAACCCTCTCTTTGTAGACCCTACAATGTGGACTCCTTGGCCTCCACAACAATCTTATTTTAATCAATGGAACCCAAACTAGAGAGCTCAACAAATATCGTTTCCAAACCAATTTCCTCAGTTTCAGCAACCTCTCTCTCTACCATCAGGTTCTCCACCAAATAATCAGACAATAAGACCCTAACTACCTGTACAACCAAACCCTAATCCTAATAATAAAGCTATGCAAGTCATTGATATTCAGAACCAGCTTATATCTCCTACCCTCCCTGTGCAGTGTAATGATATTCATCTACGATCCGGGAGAGTAGTTGAGCCTATTATCGATGATATTACTTCTTATGGCTCTGACAAAGAAGAGACAGAAAGGAATAATTTACCTAATAAGGATGCTGAAATAGCAAAGTCATCCTCTAATAGAACTGTTGAAACAGCAGAGCCACCATTCCCTGAGCATCTAGCTCTCACTAAGACACCTGAGCTGCCTACTTTTAATCTTTTAGGGGAATTGTAGAATCTTTATGTTAAAATTCCACTCTTACAAGCACTCAAAGATGTACCAATTTATGCCAGAACTATTAGAGATATTTGTATTAAGAAACCTGGTAGGAAAGCTAAAGATCCCCTTACAGTTCATTTTATGGGTGATTTGGCTGCTCTAATGTCTGGGAAAACTCCTCCTGTGAAATATGGTGATCTCGGCCATCCTACGGTTACAGTACAAATTGGAAAAAATATTATTCCACGAGTCCTGGTATACTTAGGTGTTGCTATAAATATTATGACCCTTGAAACCTCATAGTTGTTACATCTAAAGAATGTAATTAGAGAGACACCAACCATTCTAGAGTTAGCAGATCGTTCCACCATCAGACCTGAAGGAGTTATTGAGGACCTGATCATTTTAGTGGAATCCTGGAATTACCCAGGTGATTTTGTCGTATTACAGACTAAAACAAAGTTGGGGGGACATCCTTTAATTTTGGAAAGACCCTGGCTAGCTATAGCTGATGCTTTTATCAGCTGTAGGTCAAGCTCAATGATAATTTCCAATGGATGCAAAACTAAGCAGCTTACCCTTTATCCCCATGCCACACCTATGATTAATAATGATGATTCTGTATGGATAGATTATGAGGAAAATGACACTCAACCCATTTTGACTATTGGACAAGCCTTAACTCTTAAAGACATCACGGAGGATGAAGTAATTAGTAATTTTATGTATGAACCCTCATCGATCACTTCTGAAACATATAACCAGTTGACTGCAATTCTGAAACCTGAAATACAGGAAAGGATTAAATCAGAAAATCTAACTCAAACATCAACTGCTATCTCCTCTAAAATCATAACAGTAGAAATTGAACCTGGAAAAACATTGAACTTAAACCTCAACCTATCAGATGCTGAAACACAATAGCTAATGAAGTTACTTCATGAAAATAAGGAAGCATTCGCATGGGACTACACAAATATGAAGGGAATCTCTCCTGAATTATCTACTCATCGTATTTATATTAAGGAAGGGTGCCGACCAGTTTGTCAACCCCAACGGCGAATGAATCCCAATTTGAGAGAAATTGTTAAAGAAGAACTTCAAAAATTACTTAATGCAGGGTTTATATAACCCATATCTGACAGTGAATGGGTTTCTCCATTAGTGATAGTACCTAAGAAAAATAGGAAATGGAGAGTGTGTGTAGATTATAGAGCCCTAAACAAAGCCACTCAAAAAGATCACTTCCCCTTGCCATTCATTAATTAGGTTCTTGACAGTTTGTCAGGGAAAATATTCTTCTCCTTTTTAGATGGTTTTAGCGTATATAACCAAATCAAAATTGCACCCCAAGACCAAGACAAAACCACTTTTACCAGTCCTTGGGGAACTTTTGCTTATAGAGTCCTCCCATTTGGACTATGTAATGCTCCAACAACATTTCAAAGAGCAGTGATAGGAACCTTTTCTAACATGCTTAATGACTCTATGGAGATATTTATGGATGACTTTACTCCTTATGGTGTGACTTTTGAAGATGCATTACAAAACCTTGAGAAAGTACTTAAATGTTGTATACAAGCTCACCTTTCCTTGAGCACTAATAAATGTCATATGATGATGAATGAAGGAATTGTACTTGGGCACTTCATTTCATTCTTAGGAATTCAAGTAGATCCATCCAAAATACAAGTAATTTAAACTCTTCCTATCCCTAAAACACAAACTGATGTAAGACGTTTTTTAGGACATGCTAGATACTATAGAATATTTACTAAAGATTTTTCTAAAATAGCTTCTCCTTTGTTTGTGTTACTTATGAAAAATGTTGAATTTAAGTGGACTGATCTTTGCCAAAAAGAATTTGATGAACTTAAGCATCAGTTGTCTACAACTCCTATTCTAAGGGGACCTGATTAGGCACTTCCCTTTCATATATCCTCTGATGCTTCGGACACTGCAATTGGAGCTGTCTTGGGACAAGAGGAAAACCATCTCCCTTGTGCTATCTATTTCATTAGTAAGAATATGACCCCTCTTGAGCTTAATTACACAGTTATTGAGAAAGAATTTTTAGCAGTCATTTATGCTATTAATAAATTTCGGCATTACATTACTAGTTACCCTACTTTTTTTCATAATGACCACTCGGCTCTTAAGTATTTAATGAACAAATCTATCACAAATGCTCGAGTCACCAGGTGGTTATTATTATTACAAGAATTTGATACTACAATTGTAGATCGACGAGGTAAAGAAAATGTAGTTGTTGACTTCCTTTCTCGGATAAAAACTGATGATAATACTCCAGTAGATGATTCCTTTCCTGATGAGTACTTATTTGCAGTATCTTCTCACTCACCTTGGTATGCAAACATTACCAATTATCTGGTTGCAAGGAAGTTACCATCACACCTATCACATCGGGAGAAAAGAAAGATCATTCAAAAAAGTGCTCGGTATAGCTGGATAAATGGGTGTCTTTTACATACAAGACTTGATCATGAAATCCAAAGATGCATTAGAGAAGATGAGGTTTATGATATACTGAAGGCTTGTCATGATGGCCCTTGTGGAGGGCATTTTTCTGATAAGAGAACAACACATAAAATTCTCAGAATGTGTTATTATTGGCCCTCACTCTTCAAGGATGCAAGAAAATATGTTTGGGCCTATGATAGTTGTTAGAGAATGGGTCAACCTAATCATAGAGATGAAATGCCATTGAATCCCCAGGTAATACTTGAACCCTTTGAAAGATGAGCTCTAGACTTTATAGGACCCATCAATCCTCCATCCAGTCAAATAATTTACATATTGGTTTGTACAGATTATATGACTAAATGGGTGGAAGCTAAAGCACTTATTAGAGCCAAGGAAGAATCTGTTTTAACCTTTCTATTTGAAGAAATCTTTGTTAGATTTGGAGTGCCTAGAGAGTTAGTTACAGATGGAGGACCTCCTTTCAATTATCATGGTTTTAAAGCCATGCTTCAGAAATATCATATTCATCATAAAATGACTACACCTTACCACCCCCAAGCCAATGGTCAAGTGGAAAGCACAAACAAAGTCATAGAAGCTATTTTAACAAAAACAGTGAAGGAAAATAGGAAGGACTGGTCTCAAAGGCTACCTGAGGCATTATGGGCTTACAGAACTACCTAGAGGAACACTACATGATTTTCTCCCTATGAATTGGCTTATGGTAAAAGTGTTGTTTTTCCTGTGGAATTTGAAATTAAAACCTTAAGAACTTCTTTAGATGTTAACCTTGATTTAACTAATGCACAGTCAGCTAGGTTGCAGTAGCTTCAGGAATTGGATGAAAACAACTATGATTCAACAACAAAGAACCAGGTGGCATGATAAAACTATTAAGCAGAAGCAGTTCCAAAAAGGTAATTAGGCTCTATTGTATGATTCTCGATTTGAAAATTTTCAAGGGAAATTACGAACAAGGTGGCTAGGATCTTACGAAATAGATACTATTTTTCCCAATGGAACAGTAAGGCTCCTAACAATTGATGATTCTAGAACACCATTGTTAGTGAATGGGTATCAGCTTTTTCTGTACCATCAACCTATTTCTAAAGATGATTTTAAAGCCACTTGCATGGTAGATTCACATTATATCTTTTTGGGGGAGCCTGCTACCTGTCATTGCATTTAATCTCTGCATTATATTTTTTTTATTAGATAAGATTTCTTAACTAATAGTCCCCGTCAAGGGTTGCCATGTTACAATTCATTATTTTGCAAGTCTCAAATTGGGAGGCTGGTTGAAAAGAACAATTGTATTGCAAGCAGGTTAAAGCTTCATTTTTGGGGAGCATTGTCATCTCACTTCAATTCACAACTCATTCCCCCACATTACTTCTCAGCAACATTTTCCCTATTTTTCTTATTTACAACAACATGTCCCTTTATTGTTCATGTTGCTGAAACACCAACTTTTCCCATTTCTTCTGATGTTGAAACACCAACGTTTTCCATTTTTCCCATTGCTGAAACACCAACTTTTCCCATTTTTCCCGTGATTGAAACATCAATTCTTCTCAAAAAGTGAATACATATTACTTTTCATTGTGAGAACCATCTATTGATCCTGATAACTTTTTTCTTTCACTACCTCCTCCTATGTTTACAAAAGTCTTTCATATAAATACCCTCATATTTCAAAACCCTTTTCCATAACCATTGGTGATCTATTAGCAACAGACATTATATTTTCAGAATATCAATCAAAGGTAAATATGAGGTATGCGTTTGTTATGTGTAAACATTATTAAACTATAGTTAATGAGAAGAATATGACATGATTACCACAATATCCGTATATTCAAACTCATCATTTTAGCCTCAGTTGGGGGGAATACCAAAATTACGCCATCATTTCACAATACGCCAATCACCGTCATTTTTTTACCACAATCATGTCTTGTCACCCCATCTATGTCCTATTATTTCAAAACCTCATTTGAAAACTTTACTCTGTTTCGGGTGTGGTAACTTGGCTTTGCACTGTGCATTTTACTGAAGCTAGTAACTACGGGAGGTTCTGCTACTCGAAATGAACCCGGCTCAACAGCTGTATTGGAATTACACCCAGAAGTATATCCGATTTTTCAGCAGGCAGGCTGGGTAGATTATTTTCGAAGGCTTCAAGGATTTTATCCTCAGCAAGTTCTTGAATTCGCACATAATCTACAGGAAGGCTACTATACTGTTCAAGAAGTTCGAATTCCAGTACCAGAGGATGATATAACACAGGTTTCAGGTTTATCGGTGGATGGCATTCGATGGTTTAGTCGTAAATCATCATTTTAAATGCACAACAAGACTTTTTTCTACCTGGAGAGAAGGTCGAGCCTAAAGGCAGGGGTGTTGCGCTTCATTCATTACCACCTCCATGGTCGATTGTTGCACAATTCATCAAGCACTACCTCACCTGCAAAGGACGTTACCAGGTAGTTTATCAACATGATTTTGTGTTGTTAAATCATTTGAAACATGTTCGACTGCTAAATATGCCATACTATCTACTTGGGTGTCTAAAGAATATGTCACATTATTGCATGAATGCGAAGTACCCACTCCTTTCCCTCACCCATCATCGTGACTCCTCCTACACCTATTCAAGCTCAACAAAGCAATCCTCAAGTGACATTATTAACAAGCACTAGGACAATGTCATGTATTCAACCAAAAAATACTTCAAGTGTGCAAAAAAGATAACAACTCCATCTTCTATTGGAATTTCTAAGTTTAACCCGTTATAAATTCTTATTGTACTATCTGGTTTATTTCTTCCTACTTGTTTTAATTACTTAACAAGTTATTTACAATGTAAATAATGAAAATAAACACAAGTATAGTATCAACATTTGCAGATCATCAACTAAAAGAAAACAAGCACACAAGTGAATCTGTTATTTTTGGACCAATGTCCCCAAAAAAACCCAATGCGGGCAAAATCGGTGCTACTATTAATAGGGTTTTATTATTACGCAATTTTCATAATACAACTAGGGTGTTAGAAATAGCTCACCCAATAGAGAATTCCCTCTACAGTAGTACCTCTCCTTGGAGAATGATATTCCGACTGAACAATACCCAGTCTGCCCCACGAAAAATCCTCCAAATACTGCCTCTTAGCCCTGTGTCAACTCTACTAGCCTCTGCATAGCTACTGAATCTTCTGCGTCAGCCCTTAGACCCTCTTTGTCACCCACGCTGGCCTCTTTTGGCTCTACTTAGCCCCCAACTGCCTCTATGTAGCACCCAACTGCCTTTGCGTCAACCACTGCAGGATCTGCGCTATCTCTCTAGTACTAAATCTTCCTATCTGCAATGTATTCACTACCCCTCACTGCTAAACACTGATTCACTTTTTCTTAGCAACCCCGCTCTACCATAATGAATGATTGATCACTCGGGTGTGTTCTCCAACTGACCCTCAAGCCTCCTCTTATACTTTTCTCGTTGGTCCATCAATGACCAAGACTAAATCTCTAATCAACAGATAATATTATATTTGGCTTGATCCATGACTTTTGGAACCTTCTAACCCAATTTTATATTAATACCCATTAATATTTTATTTTTCCTAAGTTTAGACTTAGTAACTCCATTAGAAATGTTAATTATTTTAATATCTCCCAAACTAGTTAGAATTTGCCCAAACCATTTTTGGGTCTTGGAGATATCATGTGATTTAGCCTCTCAACCAATTTTCATGGCTAGAGCACATTCGATGCTACCCCAAATCAACATCTTCTCCAAGTTCAACATCATGTGACACATCAAATCCATATTTAGTAGGCATGAGAAGGAAAAAAATCAGAAATTTGAGTGAGATATATGAGAAAAATGGTGCAGAAAGTAGCATAGGTTTGGATTATCTATTTGTTTTATTTTTTCATGTAGATGATTTAATTCATTTTGAAGATGTAATTGACAAAAAATGAGTAGTAGCAATGAATGAATAAATATATACAATAGAAAAGAATGATACAAGGGAGTTAGTAACTCTTCCATAAGGAAAAGAAGTCATAGGTGTGAAGTGAGCCTATAACACCAAAAGCAATGTTGAATGAAGGATTGAAAGGCATAAATATAGGTTGGTCATTAAGGGATACAAGCAACAACACAGAAGAGATTATGCAGAAACATTTGTGTCAGTTGCAAGAATGGAGAGAGTGAGGACAATTTTAGCAATTGTCGTGCAACATAAATGGAAGATATATAAAATGGACGTGAAATCAACCTTGTTGAATGGAGTGTTGAAAGAGGAAGTGTGTGGGGTGCAATCACCTGGTTTTGAAGTTCAAGGGAAATAAGACAAAGCGTATAGACTGAAGAAAGCCCTTTATGGGTTGAAGCAAGCATCACGTGCATGGTATCGAAAAATAGACAACCATGGGTTTTGTTGACACCTAATCATTGGGATTGGGTGAACACTAGTAAATAATGTAAATAGTAAATAATGGAAAATAAAGAGCCATCAAGAGGTGAAGCCCAAGAGTCACTCCCTCATGTATATAACCATGAGTAATCTTAATGAATAAACACAATTCATTTTGGAGGAGTTACCTACTGGCCTGACATGGTATCAGAGCACAGGTCTCAAATTAGTTTTCTAGGTGTAACTCTTGTGAGATTTCTCTGCCATATTGTGTCCCTCTGTTCTTTGCCATATTTTCTGCAAAATTAAGTTCTTCTATGCTATACTAGGAATTTGCCATTTCAAAATCGTGAATACTATGCTTGGAGATCATGTAATGGCGTTGTTTTGAACATGATCTCTGCGTTCAAATACTGGGCTATGCGTGCGAGATATTTTTGTTGAGGTGATATACTGGTATGTCAATTTTTTTTTACAGTGAATGCTCCATACCTCATATAAAATTGTTGTTTTGTGTTGCCTCACATCCCAAATATTTGTACCACAGTCACACATATCTCTGTCTCTTCGTACATTATCTCTTTGCTCTCCTCCGGTGCAAAATATTACCACAGTTATAAAGAAAACTTAGTGTGGTAACTAACCCCTCCTCCACAATCGACCGTCCTTCCTGCACAGTTAGCCCTCCCTCCTGCACAAGTGGCCCTCCCTCCCTCCTGCACAGTCAGTCCTCCCTCCTATACAGTCGTCTCTCCATGGCATACCCATTGTGTTAAACACATATGCTCCATACCACAATGTTGTTGCTTCCAAACACATATGCTCCATATGCTACTGCTCCATACCACTGTACATTGTACACGCAGTTTTCATTTTGATATATTGCTATGTGTTTAATACATGTGTGATGTGTGTTTAATACATGTGTTTAATATACATCACTCCCACTCCTATTGTTTAATACATGTTGTATGTTATATGCTATTTGCTCCCTATGTTGAATGCCCTTCCCCATATAACCCTCCCCCCATTAATACCTCCCCATATATTCCCTTCCCCATATAACCCTCCCCAACATAATGCCTTTATCAAAAAATATAAATAAAAATACACCACAATAGAAGTGAAAATTTTCATAGTATATTATTAGGAAAGGTGAAATTTCTTATAGTCTATTGGTAGCAGAAGTATTTTTTTTTACAGTGACAGATTTTAAAATGAATTCATTGATATCTATTGTGGGAGTGGTTCTCACCAGGAAGGAGAACTATCCTGAGTGGTATCAGAAGATCAAACACACTCTTATTTTCAATGCGATGTGGAAAGGAGTTTGTGTAGGAGAAGGAGATAACGAACCTGCAAAGCCTACCACAGACAATGAATTCACCATTTGGGAAAACAAAAACAACAAGTCCTATGCCTTGATTTTAGCATCTGTAAATGAAGAGGTGAGTCTCCATATTTCACCATTTTCAAATGCTTTTTAAGGTTTATAAAAGTTGAAGGAACTCTATGACTCACACTGTGCGCTTAAAGTTGTCCAATTGATGATAAAATTGTCCAATCTTGAATTTTAAAATGATGATCCTCTTGCTCTAGCATCAGAAGTAAAATCTATTATGCATGATATCAAAGTCACTAATGTTGAACTAGACATTCCACTAGTATCTTTTATCAAGGCCCACTTATTCAAATTATCTTGAGTCATTGTAAGTAAATGGAAACCTCAAAGAGATTGCATTTGACTCCCTTGTGAATAAATTTGTTGAGAGAGAGAAAGATTTTGTGAGGAAGACAACTCCTTAGTCTTCTGAAGAAGTTGTGTCACTTGCACATATTGAGAAGAATCATGCTCAAGATTCTTCCAGATGAAGAGGTGGTCGAAGAGGAAGAGGAAGAAGAAATTTCAGAGGCAGGGGGGCAGACACTCTCAAGGAGAAAAGTCTGATCTCCATTGCATACGTTGCAATAAAGATGGATGAAATGATGCATCCACATGCAAGTTTCCTTGGGGAAAAAGTGAGTAGGAAAGAAATCAATCCAAAGGTAAAACCAATGACAAAGAGAAAGGTAAAGCACCTGAATCTGCTCACTATGTTGTGGCACATTGTAGTATTACAGTAAATGAAGACTTATTTAATGCTTCACTTGCTTCTTGGAAGAATGATTGGTTGCTTCATTTAGGAGAAACTTGCCACATGAATTTTAGAAGAGATTTTTCTGAATAATTTACTGACAGTGTTTATGGAGTAGTGTACATTGGAGACAAATCAAAACTCAAGCCACTAGGGCTTGGCACAATTAGGCTCAAATTGCTTGGTCTTCCAGACTTTCTTCCACATGATATTTTATATCTCCCATAGTCGAGGAGAAACTTGTTGTCATTGGTCCACATCTGCCAGCAAGGACACTCCATTCATATGTTTGATCGAAAGGTTGAGGTGAGAAAAGCATCAGATCATTCACTTGTGATGACAGAGATAGAAGAGGAAAGACTTCTCAAGCTACGAGGTACCTCTGCTCGTGCACAAAATTTCTCATACAGTTCAAATTATTATGAAGGTACATTGCCATCAAGTCTTTTATGACATGCTAGATTTGGGCACTTGAACTATGACAACCTTCGCTTGTTGAAGAAAAATGGTGTTAATGGTTTGCCTAGAATTCCTACGAAACTTAAGCAATGTGATGCTTGCTTTCTAGGAAATAATAGAATTTTTTTTTTCATGATTCCCATTCCAAATAACATAAAAAACTTGAACTCATTCATTCAGATTTATGTGGTCTAATGCCTGTTCCTTCTGCAAATGAAAATAAATTTATGATGACATTTATTGATGACTACACCAGAATGTGTTGGGTTTATTTATTGAAGAACAAATATGATGTTTTTCAAAGATTCAAGAACTTTCATACATGGATTGAAAATTATGCACAATCTCATATTCGATTTATTTGCACTAATAATGGAAAAGAATACACTTCAAATGAATTTGAAAACTACCTTTGTCAGCATGGGATCAAACATCAAACAACTATGCCTTATAATCTCCAACAGAATGGAGTAGCTAAAAGAATGAATAGGACAATCTTAAATATGGTATGTTCCATGATGTTTTTCAAGAATGTAAAATTGATGTTTTGGGTTGATGCAGTTCTATGTGTTGTATATGTAAAGAATAGATGTCCATCTAATGCCATTAGAAACAAGACTCCTTATGATAGATTTGGACATGAAAAATCATTTCAAGAATTTGATAATCAGATTCCACATCTTGAAGGAGGGATTCATATACTAGATCAATATGTGGAATCTTCTTTTGAAGCACTCTCTCTCCCACATGAAACTCCAACCACTGATGATACTTTGAGTGATGTAATTGACAGAATTGGGAGACTCAATCTTGATTCAGTCCCAACTCAGTCAACTCAGCAACTTGGACCATCTCAGAAAGGTCCGCCAAAGTGTCTGACAAAGACACTTGAAAGTGTTCATCCTGATGAGTTTGGAAGGATAGGAACAAGAAATTTAACCAGGAAAAACGGAGGTGATGTAGATGATTCTGATTCACCTGTTGATATGGATGTTTCTTATGATTTTGAACTGAATTTGTCTACAGATTTTGAAGCAACTGCCTTCAAAGAATCTTCTTCTCATGATGAATGGAAAGAAGTGATGCAAAAGGAGTATGATGCCTTGATAAAGAATGGAAATTGGAAGTTGGTTGATCCTCCATTGGGAACCAAACCAATTCGCTGCAAGTGGGTCTACAAGAATAAGTATAAAGTTGATGGCTCCCTTGACAAGCACAAAGACAGGCTTGTGGCAAAATGTTTTTCACAAAAGGAAGGGGTTGATTATGAGGAGACTTTTGCCCGACAACAAAATGTGCTACCATCCAGACATTCTTTGCCTTAGCAGCTTAGAATGGTTGGAAAGTCAATCAAATCGATGTAAAAACTACTTTCTTGAATGGAGATTTGAAAGAGAATGTTTTTATGTCCCAACCTGAAGGATTTTCCATGAAGGGACATGAACATAAAGTATGCAAACTTGTGAAATGCTTGTATGGCCTCAAGCAAGCACCGCGAGCCTGGTATGAAAAGTTAACTGAGCACCTCCTAAGACTCAACTTCAAACATTATGATCTTGTGATGCAACTTCATTTGTCAAGAAATTTGGAAAAACAGTTGTATATATTATGGTATATTGTTGTATATATAGGGAATAATGAAAGCGACATCGCATCCATAAAGAAGGAATTGAGGAAAGGTTTTGAAATGATTGACTTGGGCTATGTTCACTACAATCTTGTATTGAAGTAACTCAACATATGAGTCTATATTCCTCTCTCAAAATAAGTACATTGGAGATCTGTTGAACAGGTTTGGAATGACTAGGTGAAATCCTCTGACTACTCCAATGGAACAAAACTTAAATCTCACATCCATTCAAGGAAAATAATTTGAGGATGCAACAAAGTATAGTCAACTTGTAGGAAGTCTCAACTACCTGACTACTACCAGACCATATATTACATTTATTGTTGGAATCCTCTCAAGGTTTATGCAAAAGCCTTGTGAGGGACATTGGTCTGCTGCAAAAAGAGTTCTAAAGTACTTGAAGGGAGCCTAAGACTTTGGACTTAAATATACACAAGTGGGTGACTTCAGCTTGATTGGATACTCTGATTTAGACTTCGATGTAGACAAAGACATTGGGGTATCTACTTCAGGTTATGCTATGAGTCTTGGATTGGGAGTTGTTTCCTGTAGATCACCCAAACAATTAGTTCAAGTAGATTCCACAACAAAGGCAGAATATGTGCCAGCAGCGGAGGCAAAAAAGAAATTGTGTGGCTCAAGAAAATTCTGGAAGATTTGCAGGTAAAACAAGTATATTCAAATCCACTTATGATTGACAACACCTCTGCAATAAAGTTTGGCATGAACCCAAATTTCCATGATCAAATGAAGCACATCAATACAAAATACCATCTCATTCGACATCATGTTGAGGTCAAGACAATCTATCTATGACATTGTTCCACTAATGAGCAGATTGTAGACATCTTCACCAAAGCACTTGGAAGAGAAAAGTTTGAAAGATTTAGAATGATGCTTGGAGTCACCAATATCCCTTCAGCTCAAGGGGGGGATGTTGACACCTAATCATTGGGATTGGGTGAACACTTGTAAATAATGTAAATAGTAAATAATGGAAAATAAAGAGCCATAAGGAGGTAAAGCCCAAGAGTCACTCCCTCATGTATATAACCATGAGTAATCTTAATGAATAAACATAATTTGTTTTGGAGGAGTTACCTCCTAACCTGAGAGGTTTGAAATTGAGTAAAGAAGATTGTAGCCACAATGTAAATCCAACATTGTACAAAAGTATGGTTGGAAGTTTGATGTATTTTACTGCAACTGAGCCTAATATATTGTATGTAGTGAGTTTGGTTTCAAGATTCATGGAGACACCAAACGAT
This sequence comes from Pinus taeda, assembly GCA_000404065.3. Classification (NCBI taxonomy): domain Eukaryota; kingdom Viridiplantae; phylum Streptophyta; class Pinopsida; order Pinales; family Pinaceae; genus Pinus; species Pinus taeda. The sequence continues at coordinate 67,439 of APFE030958057.1, forward strand.
ACACCTTGGAAAGCAACTAAACAAATTCTAAGTTACGTTAATGGAACTAAAAGATATGGCATTTTGTATACTCCATGAAGTGATTTTAGGTTGGTTGGATCTACTGATAGTGATTAGGCAAGAAGTGTCGATGATAGAAAGAGCATATCAGACTATGTTTTTCATATGGGTTTTGAAGCCATTTCATTGGCTTCCAAGAAACAAGCAATAGTTTCACAGTTGATAGAACTAAATTTGAATATGTCGTAGAAACAAGAGCAACATGTCAAACAATTTGGATGAGAAGAATGGCAAAGGATTTATGGCATGAACACGAAGGAACAACAACAATTTATTGTGACAACAATTTTGCAATCACATTGACACAAAGTATCATTTCATGTTGGAGTTGATTAATAATGGAGAAATTTTTTTGCAGTGTTACAGGTTGCAAGAGAATTTTTTAGACATCTTCACCAAACCATTGACAAAAAAATGATTAATAATGGAGAAATTGTTTTGTAGCATTGCAAGTTGCAAGAGCATTTTGTAAACATTTTCACCAAACTATTAGACAAAAAAATTTGGTTCGCCTAAAAGACAACTTGTGCAGTAGTTGTGATTAAGGAGGAGGGTATTAATCCCAAATACTGAAATTGAATGCAGTGTGTGTGCCATACTTGAAAGTAAAAGACAAATCACATTTCAAATTTACCTTTAGGCTTAAGCAGCAAAATTGAAAGTACAAGACAAATCAACATCCGTCAATCACATTCAGTGTTAATACCTACACGGAGTTGGTGACTTGTAAATGCCAGGGTGTACTGCCTAGTAGGAAGGATGATACTCTGCAATGAGTGTGTACTAGAAAATTAATTGTGTATGGGAGCCATGTCTTTGGTGTAATGTTTTTATGTGTCATAAAATTAATGCATCAATGTATGTTTTTTTGGTTAGGGGAGGGACGCCATTATCTGTGCGCCCTCCCCTCCACCTCGCTGAAACCCACGTGAATTGTAGCTGCCATCATATGACATGTGTTCAACATGGACTGCCATGTGTTGGACAGCATGTCAAGGTTTCAAAACTCGCTTGGGCACCTTCCGTAGTTTTGTTTCCGCCTCATTTCTGCGATATGTTCTTTCCCTCTTGTCTTTCTGTACAGGTCTGGTTGTTGGGCGAAGCCCTCTACCGACGATGGTGCGGGACAACTCCAATACCTACGTGCTTCATCTACTATGGTTGAGTTGATGTCCTGGTTTGTTTGTTGATACGCATCCATGGTTGGAACAGGGTTTATGTTGTTCTTGTAGTTTTCTGCCTACAATTTTTGGTCATTCCAGACCGCCAGTGGTTTAGGGTTTCCTTGGTGGTGGTCTAATTCATGCTATTTGTTGTTTGGGGAGGAGCCAGTACCAGTTTCAGCTAGTTCGAGGTCAAAGGTTTCCTTTACAGGTAATTGCAAGTTTTCGTGTTTTTTGTTTGGTTTTCTTGTTCTCCAATTGCTAATTTCCAACTTGTAGGTGTGGCAAGCTCTGGACTTGGACGTGGATTCTATCCAATAGGGTTTTAATCCTACCAGCCATTTGTGTTTTTCAACGCAAAACACCTTATTGGAATTTTTGTTAACTTTTCATGGTAGGTTTTGGGTTTTGTAGGTTAGGGGTTTTGTTTTGAGGGTTTAGGGTTTTGCAAGTTAGGGGTTTAGGGTTTTGCAGGTTTCCCATCATGTCTCCTCACTCTTTTTTTGGGCAAAATTCTAAATTTTTTAAGCCTTGAAACAACCCCTAAAAGCTCCTTGACACCTCATCCCCTCAATCCTTCTATTGCTCCTCTTTTCAGCGGCTTACCTCCTCTTCTCCACTGCCTATAGCAGCTTCCCTTCCCTCTGCTTCAACCCCTACCTTTCTTCTTCCTCCATCTTATTGCCGCTATCCCTTCCTCCTTTTACCTGTTGCTGCCTTCAACCCTGTCGTAGCCTTGCCTTAGCCTTGCAACAACCTTCATTCCCTCCATGCTGCCTTATTCTCGCCTTAAAGTTGCTTGTAGCATCCTCTTTCCCTTGTCGTTGTCCCTTAAGCCTCACTGTTGTAATTTCAGTACCAAAGTTGTCATATCAGTTATTTAAGAAGGGTTGTTAAGCCTTTGATTTTTGCTTTCTATCATCCTTCTTGATTGCAATGAATAATTAGATCTGAAGCATATTGCTATTGTGACTTAATATATACCATAAGACAATAATAATACGCCTAAGACCATTACACATTGACCATAAGATGCTAATAAAGTCATATGTTTTTCTGTTGGTGACTTTCCAAGTGTTTTTCTAAGGTCTGGTATATGTTCTCTGATATCTGAAATATGCCTTTTGAGATCTGGTGTACTTGTTTCAGTAGGAAGAAATCAATTTGCTAAGGTTTAATATCCATAAGAAATCACTTATCAGTCTTGGGAGCATCATTTTGAAGCTAATGGTGAAGTATTAAGTGATTTATTTTGTGAAATATTGTTCATCTTTGCAGTGGAAAAAGAAGCCCCAAGACACAATATGAATTGACATAACAATTTCAAAAGGGGAATAAGTATCTAAGTTATCATTGTAGCATCTTTTGTGGACTGATATCATCTCTCTTAAATATTTCAGAGGTTGGTGTGTTTTTTGAGCCATTGGTTTCAGGTCTAACTATTATGTTTGCATCCATTGTGTGGCAGACTTCATTGGTTTCTCTTTTTGTCTTTCTTATTTGAGCATTGCATGTGTGCATCTCATCTCATTGCAAAACATTACATTGACATTCTGATTTGTATTTTTCATATAACACAACATGTTCTAGCTACTCTTCAGGAATATTAACTCTTGCATAATATATCATTCCTATACTTATCATTGTTCCTAACAAAATTGTTGCATTATTAAAGCAGAGAAGGAATCTTATAGAAGTCTGATCTAAAATTAACATAAAGGTGACTTTTGTGAATGGCTTTTAGTTTCTAAATTAGCTACTTTCAGTTGAGGGTTTCCTTCCACACCATCGTCTTGGAGATAGGCTTGTGGATGTGAATGAACTTAGTAGGCATGTTGATTAGTGATTTTGAGATTGTGTGGATGTGGATGATTGCTTCAGCTTTCCTCATCATTTGAAAAAATTGATAGATCCCAAGCACTTCAGTAGGTATTTGTCCTCTTTAATTTGTCTTTTGTCATGGCAGAGGTAAAATTATAGTAAGGGACCTAGCAGGATATGAGACATGGAACCTAATTGGATGGTTTATTCTTTTTGATGATTACTTCCTCATCATCTAAAAGAACTGCTAGATCCGAAGCATTTAAGGCATCATCAACCCTAGCTTCCTTTTTAGTTTCCCTTGATGTTGTTGCAATGGACCATGGCACTATCCATGTGTATGAAAGATCACATCCACATATCCTCCCTCTCATTCTCTTAGCTCTAGATGTTGTAGGTAAGCTTACTTAGATCTAGGTTATTCTTTCAAAGTTGAAATACTGCTTACAGTGGCATGCTTTCTATCATCCTTCTTGATTGCAATGAATAATTATATCTGAAGCATATTGCTACCATGACTTAATAAATACCATAAGATAATAATAATGAGGCTAAGACCATTGCAAATTGACCATAAGAGGCTAATAAAGTCATATGTTTTTCTGTTGGTGACTTTCCAAGTGTTTTTCTAAGGTCTGGTATATGTTTTCTGATATCTGGAATATTCTTTTCGAGATCTGGTGTACTTGTTTCAGTAGGAAGAAATCAATTTTCTAAGGATTAATATCCATAAGAAATCACTTATCAGTCTTGGGAGTATCATTTTGAAGCTAATGGTGAAGTATTAAGTGATTTATTTTGTGAAATATTGTTCATCTTTGTAGTGGAAAAAGAAGCCCCAAGACATAATATGAATTGACATAACAATTTCAAAAGGGGAATAGGTATTTAAGTTATCATTGTAGCATCTTTTGTGCACTGGTATCATCTCTTTTAAATATTTTAGAGGTTGATGTGTTTTTTGAGCCATTGGTTTCAAGTATAACTATTATGTTTGCAGCCATTGTGTGGCAGACTTCATTGGCTTCTCTTTTTTCCTTTGTTATTTGAGCATTGCATGTTTTCATCTCATCTCATTGCAAAACATTGCATTGACATTCTGATTTGTATTTTTCATATAACACAACATGTTCTAGCTACTCTTCACGAATATTAACTCTTGCATAATATATCCTTCCTATACTTATTATCGTTCCTTACAAAATTGTTGCGTTATTAAAGTAGAGAAGGAATCTTATAGAAGTCAGATCTAAAATTAACATAAAGGTGACTTTTGTGCATGGCTTTTAGTTTCTAAATTATCTACTTTTAGTTGAGGGTTTCTAACATTTACTTTTCCTTCCACACCATCATCTTGGAGATAGGCTTGTGGATGTGAATGAACTTCATAAGCATATCGATTAGTGATTTTGAGATTGTGTGGATGTGGATGTTTGCTTCAGCTTTCCTCATCATTTGAAAAAATTGATAGATCCCAAGCAGTTCAATAGGTATTTGTCCTCTTTAATCTGTCTTTTGTCGGGGCAGAGGTCAAATTATTTTCCAGAACAAACCAATCCAGTGGAAGTTGTTTCATATATGATAGCGAAGTTGACAAGAGAATATTAGTATGATTGTAAGCAGGAAAAGTCTAGCAATCCTATTATGCATCCTCTGGATTTCGTGATCCCTTGGGGGTTTTTTGATGGGGCCAGTCAAGGCCATCCTCCTCGATGTGAGTAAGAATTGTTCTTCACTTAAACTCCTCTCATTTCTTTTATCTCCATTATGCTCTAGGCTTTGGTTCACATATATGATATGAAGGCAGAATTTGCTTCTCATATTTTCAGGGGAATCAACCCAAAGATAGATAAGTTGTCTAAGGAAGTTTTGTCCCTCCAAGGTAGAGCTTTTCTCTCATGAATTCCTGGATGGTCATTTGATTCAGGACATGTCCCTCCTTTTAGATTTTAAATTCCTTTGTCACTTTTGGTTTTGTAGTTCTTTGTTGTCAAAGTCATTTTACAAAGTGGTATTTAGGATATACAAGCTAGACCTATCCCTTTTGGATTTTTGCTATAATTTGCCATGAATGGACCAGTATAGTAAACATATTAGCAGGATTGGTGTATGATTCAAGTTTACAGAAAAGCACTGTGAGCCACTTCTAGTTCCCTGCAGAGGATGTAACATGTATACTTCTCTTTCTAAAATATAAAGATTTTTTCTTTCCAGATTATATATATATATATAATCTGGAAAGAGAGAGAGAGAGAGAGAGAGAGAGAGAGAGAGAGAGAGAGAGAAGTTTGCAAGTTTCAAATTTATTGCACGTCTCAAATTGTGCAAGAATATTAAATGAAGATTGAGAGCAATGGTTGCAATTTGATTTCTATGTACTTTAGATGACGCGTGGATAGAACCATAATGTTGTTAGCATTTCAAAGCAATAAAACAACCTAGGTTGTAAGCCAAGATGTTTCTGTGATAAGAAAAAGACACAATCCATCCAAAATCCACATGATAATGTGGTTACAACCAAAAACATATGAGACCCCTATTCTTTATGACCCTGAGAATCTTGTAAGATTTATACATTATAATAGACTATAGATGTTCCTTGTAAAATGGATTTTGGCTACAATGTCGCACACATTATGAAATAAAGTAACCTAGGTTGTAAGCCAAAATGTTTATGTGACAAGAAAAAGATATAATCCATCTAAAATCAACATCATAATGTGGTTACAACCAGAAACATATGACACCCCTATTTTTTATGGCCCTGAGAATCTTGAGTGCCAAAACTCCCCAAGTTACCTTCTTGATCCAGGTAGGTTGGCCTACTTGTCAAGGGTTGATTAGGAAATGGTTTATTGTTGCCATATGATTCACTCCAATTTGCAGCTTCCAACCATGGAGGTATTGAGTACCCATAGCTCACATTTTCACTACTGACCCCTACATTAAGTGGAGGTATGTAATGAGCATACATAGAATTGACACCAACTCTGGTAGGAATAAGGAAAGTGGGTAAACGCTCTGTTTGATAGTGAGGCACTTGAATGTTTATGAGATCTTGGAATAATGGTGTATTATCTGCAATGGATTCCAATGAGTTTGAAATAATCTTGGTTTCATCAGCTATTCTTGCATCATTGTCAACCATATTGATCATCCCTTGTTCCTTTTCAAGCATTTGTTGTGCCTTTCTTTTTTCCTTTTCCTGTCTTTCCATTTGTTTTTGTTGGTCCTTAACTTGCCTTGCTTTATCTCCTTTAATCCTTTCATCTGCTCGACATTGCGCTGCAACAATCCTTGCTGCCTTCTTCTCCTTAACTAGATCCTTCTTTTTCTATTTTAATTCTTGCATTTCAAATTTCTTTTTTTTCAGACTCAACTAACAGGTTTATATAGTCTTCTGAGGTGAGTAACTATGAGCTTCGGCCCAGACGAAGACTACCCGGTGCACCTCGTTTATTTTTCATTGATACTCTCTCTACTGGTAGCTTTAGGAATCGGCCAAGTGTCTTCTCCACCCCTCCCACCTGCATGTCATTTCTTGGTACTTCCCTTTCAGTATCTGATGGAACTAATTGAACTATCTCATTATCTTCATTTGATGCCTCCTTATGTGCTTCATCTTCTTCCATTGATCTAGTGTCCACAAAAAAATGAACAATTTCACTGTTCAATTCTGCTGGTTGTGAGGGCATGTTCATGCTTTCTTCATTGGTTGTTAAGACGCTATGTGCATTCATATTAATCATTGCTTCTCCTAGCCATGAAGGTGGGGTTACTTGGCTCAGTAATGTCAATTGGTCATTGTCAACTACATGTTCAACAATGTCATTAACAATATCAGCAACATGAGTTTCGTGTTCTTGAGTTGGTGGAACGATTTCCATGTTACTGCGAATTTGTTCATGGTTATATTGTGTTTCACATACAGTTTCATCATCTTTAGCATATAAGTGTCCTTGGGATAGAGAAATCATATTACCAGCTACAGCAACATCATCTTGGTCATCTACTTCTTGCACTTCAACACCTATTTTGGCATTCCCTTCTTCCTGACCATGCACATGAAATGCTTGGCTACAACCAATATCATGCATAACAGCATCATAGTTCAATGGCTAGATTCCTGTCCTCCTAAAGCCAGCCTTGATATTTGATGGTGTCAAAGCCCTTTTAAAATCTTTACTTGCAAGCTCTGCTAGCTCGAACCTTTTCACCTCAACCCCTAGATTCTTTGCCATCCATGCAGCGTGCTCTGACATGAAATAGTTCTTGAAAGGGCCAAACACACTAACATCAAGGGGTTACAGTCTATGAGTGGTACAAGAAGGCAATGACAACAAGTTGATGCCTAAATTGTTTGCTTCATCAATTGTTTGTACAACCATGTGGCTCCCATGGCCATCTAATATCAATAAGTGTCTGTTATTAGGTGAGACGCCACCTGGTACCAATGCAGCAAAGTGAAAAATCCAACTTAAAAATAGTTCTTTAGTCATCCATGCATGGGGATGTGCAATCATGCATGCACTTGGTTCACAGTTCTGTATATAGTTTTTCAGTTGATTTTTACCTTTGAATAGATAAAATCCTAGGATTGAAGTACCAATTGCATTGACACAACGTAAAATAGTTATCCACAGCCTACTCTTAGGCAAAATCTTTAGCACATTTCATCTCCCTCTCTTCGCAATTACCTGCATGCCACAATTCCTCCCTGCCTGTAAACCTATTTCATCACAATTCCATATATGGTTTGCTGCATAAGAATGTTTATCGTAAGCACTAGAAAGTGTGTCATAGAAATTTTGCACAACTACAAGGCGCAAATTTAATGCTCTGTCTCTGTCAAGGCACTCAACAGTATGCAATACAAGTTCTGGATGCCTTTTTTTAAACCCAAACCACCATGATTTACCAAGAAACCCATCTTTGAATCGGTTTGGCCTCCCTTGACAGATTTGAGCAACTGTGGATTTGAGTTGTATCAACTCTAGCCCGTGTCCCAATTGGGCCATCTCTTTACACAACTTAACCACCTCGGCTTCCTCCTCCTCAGTCATAACTGTAAGAGGCCCTCTACGTTTTGTATGAGTCAGTCCATTTATCCAATAATGTATTGATGAGGGAGGAATACCATGTTTTTTTGCAGATGCCCGAACTGAGTATCCATTAAACTCTATGTCGTCAATTGCAACTAACATTTGTTCTTTTTTCCACCCTTTTGTAACACTGATATTTTTAGTTGAACTTTCCCCTTGGACTGTTGTTGATGGTGGTTCTATGGTTGATGGTGTGTTAACATCAGCTGCTGTCACATGGTCATCCTCAACAATGTTCCCTGGTGCATTGTGGACATTGAGATCAGCTGTCGTATCCTCATCAGACAATGTGCATCACAGTTGCGCACCCCTTGTCACTCTCCTGCCACTTCTCCTTGTACGAGCAGCATAACTTCCTTTTTCCATAGATGCAACAACATCAACATGTATGTTAGTATCCTTGAAAAATCAAATATACAAAATCATTTTGTTGTGTGTCTTCAAAATTATCCGTGATTGTTGCTTTGATAACTTGTCTTTACACTTAAAACACCATGACTGTATTGATTGGTTTTGTTATGCATTTCCCAACAGAGCTCTTGTTCAGTTTGACTACTTAAAATATTGTTTTGTTTTTTTTTGTTTTTAGTTGTTTTGTTGTTTTCTGTAAGTGATTGGCTGACATTGGAATTTATATTATTACAGAAGTCAAAGATTACAAATAGAGTTTTTGCCTCAGCATCCCTTTCTCCAAACCTGTCCTTTAACCACGTCCCCACCTTTCCACTACAATGATGTAACTGGATGGAAATGGAAGAAAACTTAGATTTTTAATAACATCATTTACCGAGTTTCACATGAAGCTATTGTTCCCTAAGAGCTTGCAATAAAAGCCTAATATGATCATTATGTTCTCCTCTAAAATTAAAAGTCGTCAAAGTATCATCAAGGAAAAACAAGTAAAAATTTGTTCAGCGATTTGCTAATATAGTGTCCATCCAGAAGATAAATGATAAAAGTAGCTGGGGCATTTGTTGCTCATAGTAACATCTTGTTCGGTATGCTACTATGTTGTCTTGTATATGTCTTCATCTTTGATTTGGTGATGCCGACACTAGAGGATGCCCCTGCTTGTTACAATCTCAGTCACTTTAGCACAGCTTGTACTGAAAGCTCAAATACACAGACGAGCATGCATAGAAATAAGCAAAAAAGAAATAAACCACACCAGGATTTCCTATTCATTAATTTATCTTGGTAATTGGAATTACATGGCTTGTTGTGTGAAAGGTTTTTGGTGCTATAACAATTAAAACTTAAAACCACAACACAATAAACAACCACAGGGCCAACCCCTTTCATACAGGTTGTTACTCCTCATGTTACATGAGGTTTTCACTTGTGATTTTCATCACAATACTAGTGAATTTTTGTCACAAGGATCAAGCTTGCAAGATCACATTGATAAATGTTTTGATGGATAGGGGGTGCATTTGTGTTTTGGCTTATAAATGGTGCTATCTTGGGGTGAAATTATTGCCACGATGGTTGGCGGTGAGTGTAGGATGGGATGTTCTAGCATGTTAGTGGTGGCCTAATTGATGAGTTAGCATGTGCCTAATGGTTTAAACTCTTGATGTTCTGGTGCACCCTCATTATTTGAAAGTGTTGGCATGTTTGGGTTGTCTCATCTTAGCAACTATTAAACACTTCATGCATTTCATGTAGTGGGAACCCATCAACTTAGGGTCTCCCTAAGTTTCAAGTGTTAATAATTTGCTTCTTGGTATGATGGTTAAATTAAGGGTACTTCACCATTGTTTGGTTGTGATTAATCTTCATTAAGATGGAGCACCCTAGCACTTTGGATGTTGAATTTCTTATGGTTTGGAATTTTGGAGATCATTCTTATTGAGGGAACTAGCTTACTTTCTCGTTGTTCACATTGTCTAGATATTTCGAGTTTGAAGTCTCCTAGTTAGAATGTCCTAGGAGATATGAGGGAATAGCACACATGAACCACTTTGTTATGATGTGTCCAACATCCCTTGATGGAGCACCAACCTTATTGCATGCACTTTTATGGTGATTTGACACTATGTTAACCACTTGAAAGCTTATTAAGGTAGTTCCCTAGCTCATTTGCATGATTTCACACTTGGGTGGGGGTTATTTTGATATATCTTACGGTGGCCACAACAACAATGAGAGGATACATCGTTGGTGGCCATAACTCCTATGAGTGGAGGTCCATATCTGTGTCCTGGGATACTAATTCGTATGTGAGGAATGCATTTCATGGTGATAGCCCGGGTGATAGTTGCATATGATGAGTTGAGGGGCCTCGATTGTTATTGATTCCGATAATTCATAATACCAATTATAGATTCTGATGACTAGTGCCTCAGGATGGATCATCATTATAAATGTTGTTCTTGGGACTCTATTTTCCTTATTGTATGTTTTCCTTACTGTATGTTTTCATCTTATAACTCAGTTCCCCTTGACAGTCTCTTCGTTACTGTCTATTTTTGCCATATCCTTGTGGTTATATCTCGGTGCTCCTTAACAATATTTTCCTTACAGTATGTTTTTGTCTAATAATCCTAGTTATATGTCGTCTCTTCTTAAGTAGTAGTCATTTGATTATGCTTTTCAATAAAATCTTGCCGGGCACATCAATACGTCTATAAGTCTGAACATAGAAATAGAAATAGGTGAACTGTGAAATATAACTATAGGCTATGTGTTTATTTTCATGAAAGTGAAACTGAATCTATAAGAAGGTGAATTGTGAAATAGAACTATAGGCTATGTGTTGATTTTCATGAAAGTGAAACTGAATCTGTAAGAACTGAAAATGTAAGAACTCTAATAAATGAAAACAGATTTGTAAGAAAAACGTGTTGTAATTGATATAACTAACCTGGATATACTGGCAACTGTTTTGTGATGTTTTGTCTTTAAGGTTGCTAAATAGTTTGAAAACATAAGATGCAACTTCAATAGTGTTTGAACTTCTTTTATAGTTTTTGGCACTTGAATTTAATTGGTGGACATGGATGGACATGGATTGCAATGGCTTCATTTTGAATGTGTGGTTTGGATTTAATTTGATGTGATCTAATGGTTGGGAATTTGTTATTTGTTGGTCCATGTGCTTTGATTTGTTTTAAGGATAAATAGAGTGAGTTGGGTGTCATTTATTGTACTTATTGGGTTTGGGTGTCATTTATTGAACAAAGTGGGTTTCAATGTTATTGAGTTGGGTGTCATTTATTGAACATAGGGGGTTTATTTGTTCAACAACACAACAATTATGGCCGACATACATTCCCTTTTATTATGTGCAGGTATGGATATTTATTTGGGATACAAAGGTTCAGTTCTGATGAGTGGGGGTTGAAGTGACTGCTACTTTGTACTTCTGGAATAGACCATTTTGGAAGCATTTATGTGTTTATCTGTTTTCTAATTTGGTCAATATGGTTTGCACTCTTAAGTATTAAGATACTATTTACGGACAATTGTGGGCCCAGTCAATGTATTGGGAAATTTTGGACATAAATTAATACTTAATGCTATTTATCTTTGTTTAAATATTGGTTGCAAAAGTCTCAATTTCTGGGGTTTGGTGGGACCAGTACTATATCAATTCCCTGCACAGCATTAGGAATCTCTCCCCTATATAAATAATAAATAAATTAAATGTTGAATTTTGATATATATATTTTACTAATAGTTTTTTAATTTATATATTGATATGTTTTTTGAGAGTATACTTATGCATGAAAAATTATTAAAAATATATTTTATATCTTTTAACTTAAAATTTATAGTTTTTTTTTTAATTAAAATATAAATGTTATATACATTATAAATCAATTTTTTTAATGTTTAAAATATATAATAAATAATTTATTTTATATAAATAATATAGATCTATTTTAACTTTGGATTCATCGAGTGTCAAAAAGAATCAAATATCTCAAGATGCAAATCAGGGTACAAAATTTGGGGAAAGGTTTGTACCTCGAGAGATTTGATTACTCTTGGCTCTTGGTATATTTGGAGTTTATATATAGAAAGAGAGAGAGATGAATTCTTGTCTTCCTCTCCCATACTCAATCTTTGCTAGCCACATGGTGAGGTTGATTTCTTTCCTTAGAGAATATAATGGAATAATAACTCTCTCACACTTTCTCTCTATATATTTGATGTTAAAATCTTTTACTAAATATACATATTGAAATATTTGATTTATATTCGACATTAAACTTTTTTTTAGTTATTAATGTTTTTAAAATGTTACATATCAACTTCATATTAAGAATGAAATAAATTACACATATCTTATAAGGAAAAATGAATATAAGAATTGTTTAATTTAAATATTTAATTTGTATATTATTTAATAATGGACAAAGTATTTTATATTTTTTGGTTGGTTTAGGATATATATATATATAATATATATATATAAATATATAATAATAATAATATATAATATATATATATATATATATATAATATATATATAATTATTATATATATATATATCTTGTTGTATAACAATATTTAAATGTTTGCCATACTAATTTGTGAGTTTATAACTAGTGATATAAAGAATATTAATATATGAGTGATTTGTTTTATATAATATTTATTTCTATAAAGTGAATGTAAAATTAACAGTAGAAACTGAAGTAATTTATTAATGGAAAACATTTTTTTTTCATATAATCTTTAGTTTGTTAATAATTAGTATTGTTATAATTTTTTAAATGTAAATCATTTGGTAACACATCTCTCTATATTTGATTTTAAAATATTAAAAAAATATTAATTATATTTTAAATAGTAAGAAAATCTATCATAATCATTGCAAAAACTAATTAAATGTAACAATCAATTATTTATAAATATTAAATCACTATTTTTTTTACTAAAAAAATAAAACATATATTAATAATTAAAATATTTAATTAATTAATTAATATTTTTAAATACTAAAAATAAATTATAATAGAAATAACCCATAGCCACCATTGATTAATACAACAACTAAGTTATGATAGATAATTACCGATCTAAAAGAACAAAAACAAAACTAGTTACCCAAAATATTCATCACTAAAAGAGAATTTACAATAGTACAGTATGTGTAAAATAATGTAAGAGAACTTATAAAAGTACAAAAGAATAAACTTTTAGGTCCGACAACTGGACGAACTTGGCGTTGCACCAAAAGTCCGAACTCATATCCATGCTTACTTTTCTGGCCATATCGCATGTTACCGCTCACATATAATTTACACTTTACACTGTTCCATGGAAGAGTACGGGCTTGAACATCTCCCCGTTCTCGACTACCGTTCATCTCCTCTCTCATTGTGTCTCTCCCACTCTCTCTCATTGTGTTTCTCTTACTTTCTCTCTTTTTAGTATTTATTCACACATTTAATAAATAGAAATTGCCTATCTATAAAAGTTTGTCAACACATGGAAATCATTTAAATTAACATTAAAGATAATTATTTAAATTAACATTAAAGATAATTATTTAAATTAACATTAGGATAATTTTCTTCAACTGCATATATATTGTTGAAAACTTTGATTATTCGGAGCACACTATGCTTAAACAATGGAAAAAACTTTGATTATTTGGAGCACACTATGCTTAAACGATGGAAGGATGGAAGGACGTGAGTGTAGTTAGCAACTTTATAAAAAATAAGGTAACCAAATGATTTTAAGAAAGATCAAGTGAATATGGTATAAGATGTCTAGTCTTGGAATGAACATTGCAAAGATAAGAATTAATTCTCATGAGCTTTGAAATGAAACCGAGTATTGGTTTATTCCCAAAACATCCAGGGACGAAATAATTTGTCACCTTTGCGATACTAAAAATGTTGAAAATGGAAAACAGTCTCTTGGATTTCCCAACTCTTACTTACATCCACTCTCATTTCCAAAACATTTGCCACACTACCAACCTGCTTGGATTGTTAAGTCACCCAAACTATATTGATCTAGGAGCACTTCTTTCCCTTATTTTTTTATCATAGAAATAAAATATTAAAAAGTCATAATTAATTTAATAGACCACATTGATGCTAGTGGATGTTAGTCATCATCAATATCATTTAACTCTACTTTATATGTGTTATAATTTTTTTTCAAATATTAAAATTAGATGAAATTGGTATTTAATTTAAAAGCGTGATTAAATAGATATTAAATTGATAAATAAAATATTAATGTGTAAGATATTAAATTTATTTTTACATAATGATTTGCTTACTAAATTATATTATTAAATTAATTATTTTTATTAAAAATTAATAAAAAATTTTTATTCTTTCCAACAATAAATTTACATTCTAAAGGCTTAAATATAAAAATAGAAAACTAATAAAATAAAATTAAGTCATAAATTTAATTATATAAATTAAAACAACTTATATAAAAACTTGTAAAATTACAACTAATTTAAACTTGTATAACGATATATATCAATATTGCTCTATAGAAATTAAATTTATGTTTTTCAGTATGTTCGACTTTTTTTCCCGTTTTTCAGTATGTTCGACTTTTTTTCCCTTCTTTCTTTCTTCCTTAGGGTGATGTCAAAAAGTTGAATATAAACCTTTTTTCATTATATTTTATTTTATATTATTATTTTGGTTTTAATGGGTTAGAGTAATTGTACATAATTTTTATATTTTAGTAATATTATTATTTTTATGCTCTAAGACGTTCTCTTTGAGAACAACTTTCCTCTAGCCCATTTGTCATCACTCTAGGCCATTAGATTATATGTTAGACGATGGGAGTATGTTTAGTAATTGAATTATCGATGAAGTAGTTGGAAGAAATAGTCTTGAAATCTTGATGGTGTCCCTACCTTTTTGAGAAACTTTCACGCCCCACATCCCACATCTGCACCAGTATCCACAACGATTTCTTTATCTTCCAAAAACACTACACAATTTAGAAAAAAAAAAAACTTTAAATAACATTCTAACACTTCATTGTAACTCCACCTTCACACCTGATACAACTCTATTTTTATGGCCCCTGAGATTTGTTGGGACTGAAGCATCTAGGCTCCACTCATCTTCGGTCCTTTTAAAACTTATGGCTCCAACAACTACATTTATGGCCAACGGAAAGCATCTGCAATTCGAGGAAATTTCATTGACTCTATCCTTTATAATATCATTCCCAGGCACACTTTTATTTTCGAAAGCTCATTTTTCTAAATAACTCCCAACCTTCATCTGAGGACAAGGGTTTTATCTCAAAATTGAGGTTTTTTTTTTTTTTTTTTTAATTCCATGGGTCTTTTCAATCACTTCTTTGCTATAGCTGGAGATTAAGAATAAGATAAACCCTTTTTTTCAGCACTAAATAAGAATGATATGACTGGTATGAAAATGGTAAGTATCCTCTCTACTTTATTTTCCTTTACAAACAAATACCAGGGAAGAGAGAAATTTGCGATTTTTCAAATTTAATCAACAAATCAAGAGGATCATAGCTATACCTTGAAAGAGTTTCTCTTGGTGCAACCTTCAGTTTGGACAAATGGCAAGTAGCTTTTAGGGTTATATACTTGAGAGGTAGGCCTTAGTGCAACACTCGGTTAATTTTATTTTACAGATTTCTGAATTTTGACTTTAAATTTAGTCCACAGTTTTGACATGCAAATTAGCCCCAAGAAGAGAATGGTAACTCTTTGTTCCATCATTCAACAAAAAAGGATTTTCTTCTTGCAACCTGGAAAATCGGGAGGATTATATTCATCCCTTGAAAGTCCTCATTTCAGCCTTGAATTTGTATAAATTAAGTTTGAGTATTTATTTTTGAAAGTGTCAAATTAAATTTGTGAAAATTGGATATGGAATATCGACTCTTAAGAACAAGATTTATTCCATACACATAGACAAGGTTTTGCCACTGATTGACACATGACTATTAACCAGAGGCAAAAATTTGATGTACTATTAAAATTATATTTATATATTTCTGGCATTATTTGCATATATTTGAAGGAATAGGCCAAAAATTGAGTTTTTTTTAGTTCCATGGGCTTGGGAGAAAAACTTGACCCATGGAGTTGTTGCTTCTATAATTGCTACAAGCTAATGTCTTCCTTGCTGTTATTCTGGAAGCTCGTTTCTCGTTTTCACATCCATTATCTAATATTCCCCGTAGTACTGTTTTTTTATTTGTTGTAAGTTCATGGCATGTTTGTGGCAATCTTAGGCACTCATTTCTTTATTTAATATGGAATATGTAACATGGGATGAACCAGATATATTACAAAATGTGAAAAGAGTGAGCCCATGGTTGGTTGAGTTGGTTTCCAATATGCCACCGATTCAAATGACTCCTTTCCCTTGATCAAAGAAGAAGGTAAGAGTTACTATGTCTCCAGATTTCCAGCTTGAAGGGCTAGGAATCATGGGATTCAAATAAGTGCAATTAGAAATAACTTATTGAGGCCGAGAATGGTAACTCTTTGTTCTATCATTCAACAAGCAAGGTTTGGGCTAGGAATCATGGGATTCAAATAAGTGAAATTAGAAATAACTTATTGAGGCCGAGAATGGTAACTCTTTGTTCTATCATTCAACAAGCAAGGTTTGGGCTAGGAATCATGGGATTCAAATAAGTGAAATTAGAAATAACTTATTGAGGCCGAGAATGGTAACTCTTTGTTCTATCATTCAACAAGCAAGGTTTTCCTTCTTGCAACCTGGAAAATCAGGAGGATTAGAGTCATCCCTTGAAATTCTTCAATGCAGCCTTGAATTTGTACACATTAAGTTTGAGTATTTATTTTGTAAGGTGTCAAATTAAATTTGTGAAAATTGGATATGGAATATCGAATGTTTAGGAACAGAATATATTCGTGCACATATAGAAGGCTATGCTACTGATTGTTACATGATTATTAACCAAAGGCAAAAATTTGGTGTACTATTGTAATTATATATGTATATTTTTGTGCATTCATTGCATATATTAGAAGGAATAGGCCAAAAATTGAGATGTTTTTTAAGTTCCATGGGTCCCAGAGAAAATGATTTGCTTAAACATTTTCCTGCTATCATAACTAGAGGTCTGAAGATAAACTTGACCCATGGAGCTTTTGCTTCTACAATTGCTAAAAGCTAATGTCTTCTCTCTCTGTTGTTATTCTGGACGCTCGTTTCTCGTTTTCACATCCATTATGTAACGTTCCCGGTATTATTGTTTTTTTATTTGTTGTAAGATCATGACATGTTTGCTACAATTTTAGGCGCTCGTTTCTTTCTTTATTATGGAACAGGTAACAAGAGATGAGTCATATATATTACAAAGTGTGAAAAGAGTGAGCCCATGGCTGGTCGATTTGGTTTGTAATATGCCATCGATTCAAATGATTCCTTTCCCTTTACCAAATAAGAAGCTAAGATGGTCTCTCTATTTCCAACTTGAAGGGCAAGGAATCATGGGGCTTCAAAGTTCAATTAGCAATAACCTGCAGTTAGCAATAACCTGTTGAGGCTGATTAAATATTGGCATGTTTTTTTAGACAATGTTCATGTAGGAATCTAGGGAGCGAAGCATGATCGAATCACGGGGCTTGAGATGAGTATCGTTAGTAATAACTTGTTGAGGCTGATTAAACATTGGCATGTTTTTTCAGATAGTGTTTATGTAGGCATCCAAGGATCCAGGCATGATCGAAACTTTACGTGCAAGTAAAGGATCTTAGGTTCCCACTTCATTGCAATTATTCAGAGTCACTATCCAATCTTGGAATATGAAGATAGAATAGTTTAATTTTTTTTATTAAAATCCGACTTCAACATAACTTAGGAACTGCAATATCATAAAGCACTTTAATTTTTTAATTAAAAGTTACTCAGTCTCCATATTTCGAGCTTGAACGAAAAGGAATCATGGGGCTTCAGATGGGTACAGTTAGCAATAACCTGCTAAGGCCGATTAGACATTGGCATGTTTTTTCAGACAATTTTCCTGTAGGCTTCCAGGGAGCCAGGCATGATCAAATCTTTACGTGCAAGTAAAGTATCTTGAGGTGCCCACAATAATATCGATTCTTGAAATATGAAGATAAAATAGTTTAATTTTTTTTAATAAAATCTATCTACAACGTAACAACTACATTATGACAAAGAACTTTAATTTTTTAATTAAAATCTGACTACAACATAACTTAGGTTAGGAACTGCAATATGAAAAGGCATAGGATCTTACATAGCCTACACATTCCAATTCGGGAGCATTATAAATAGCAATTTGGCTCTCCTGCACAACCATCAATTGAACTCGGTCATTATGAAATTGTGTTCTTCTATTTTCAAGTGGTGATGATGATCTTCATGCCTGTGTATGCAGACATTTATATTTTGTCTCTCGCATTAGTTTATTCCCCATACACAAAGCTGCCAACACAACATTGATTTCAGTCAAAAGGTTTTAAAGCGACATCTTATATGGGGAAGTATATTATGCAGTGAATTCTAAATGAATATGAATGTGTATCTGTTCATTAGCTCCATAGGATGCCAACACATTTAAATGTTCAGAAAATCCCAAACCAGTTATTCTCTTCTGGTGTGCCTTAAGTTCTGATGTTATCTGTAATCAAAACCCATTCAGCGACATTCTATTAACAACATAAAGTGCCAGGAAAGAATACTAGACACTAGCAAGATAATTGTAAATCCACATAACCTGATTGGAAGGAACATCGAAAATTTGAATCGTTAAATGTTCCATTCCGATAGAAACAATGTTATTAATAATTATCTAAAGGGTTTAGAGTTATAAATGTTGTCGTTGGAGGAGGGGTCATGCATTTTGTTATGACCTGCATTAACATGAATAACTTAGTTAGAAGTCATAAATATATACATATTAAGATACCATCATTTCTCCATAAACTTCAAGGCTCAACTTGAAGGTAGTTTTCATCAATGCCATTTATGCTGGCTTTACAGCACTACATGACATAAGACCATGGATTTGAAAGAGCCATGTTTGGGCATAGACATGAGATAAGTAACAACATTTACTGACCGAAAGTCATATATAAAAAGAACATGACAGGATTAGTCACTAAAGGAAACAAGAAATAAATGCAGCAAGCTGTTTACTAAAAAAATAATACCTCACCTCACATGTCTTCATCTTGAACAAAGACACTTGACCACTAAATGCAAACATTAGATATGCATTATTATATGACAAATCTATGCATGGA